>CAODLS010209820.1:0-11556 GCA_948243855.1 Flueggea neowawraea | reverse complement strand
TAAAATATTGGATATTTTTCTCCAATTAAAACAAATAATATTAACTCGACCACTAGAAAAATTAAAAAATTATAGCACATGTATGAACCATTACTGTCTGATATCTATAACACTTGCCCCTTAGTGGAGTCATAATTTATTTTGTATGTATAATTAATTACATCAATGATATAATAGGAAATATTTTATGATCAATATTTGCGAACAGCTAAGAAACATTATTATATACCATCATCAATCTAGATTTTGTTACCAAATAAAAAAAAGCCAGGTAGGAGATTTTAAAATATTGCCAAAGTAATTTAGGAAATAAATACTATATAATAGCATTGCACTACGCCACTTGAATGCCTAACCATGTTTGAATAATGTGGTGCAGATAACATATCGTCTTTGCATAAGTCAATTTTATTTAATTATTACATTCATGGGCTAAGGCATTTGAATATCAGAATATGCTTTGCTTTAGGGTTTTTTTTTTAATTTTTAATGTAAATACGTCTATTGCTACGAAAGAGGTCCTTTTTTTTGTTTTTGAATATTTTAATTTTTAAGATGAAGTTGGTAACTTTAGGCCATTTTCAACGTTGCACAAGTTGAATATTAGAGAAATTTAATATAAAAAATACACCAAATTTAATGTAATAGAGTGATATTAGAGATGACTTAGAGTTGTGGCAGTGTAATCTTTAAAGGAAAAAAAGTGGATAGAAAAGTCCAAAAAGTGGGACAAAGCGGGTAGCATCATACAGTGACTTTCACACCTCCTTTGTAATCTTCTCTTCTTCTTTAACCAAACTTCACTTTTGAAATCACCTTATCCCTAGCGTTAACCCCTCAAAATAAGACCTAACCCTTCTATTTGCTAACCACTTAGAACCACATTTTAAATCGAAAAGGACTTTAAAAACCCATTTGGTAGGGTTTCTGTTTAATTTTGTATTCGAGTTTAGATTCTTTGACCCAATCTTCCAATAATTAATCATTTTTTTATTCAATTAAAAAAATGGGTCTATGTGTGATAGTGGCGCACGACAAGTCCCCTTTGTGCCCTATTGTTTTATTTTGATATTAATTAAGAGAGAGAAAGAGCAATTAATCTTTGTGGCGCGGTCACAAGTTCCATGCTTAACTGCTACTATTAGACAAAATGTATCAATTTCTTTTTCTTTTTTATTAAAAAAACTCAGAGATGGTGACGTGGACACGTGTCAAGTGCCACGTCCAAAGTGCAAAGCTAGGTTTGTTATCATGTCCCTTTGGAGCAGTGTCTTCTCTTTATTCCATGTGGCGTTTCATCGTTGGCTGGTGCTCCTTTCTAACTCTGCTTCTGTTTATTTTATTGCCAAGCTGCAATCCCTCTGTTGTTTCCATAAAAAAAATCAACTTTACGAGTTTGAGAAATAAGCTCAAATGTACTTAAAATTTGCAAATTATTAAGCGCTCCAGAAAAAATTACTCTGAAAGTCAAATAAAAATATAAAATAATTGTTTTCTTATCAATATTATAGGAAAAAAATTTGGTAAACAATTGGAGGAGAAAGCAATTAAAGGAGTTTGAGCAGATACACCTATACAAGTTTTTGATCTTGGAATCATTTAAGCCAAGATCTGTTTTTAAAAACCTTTAGCCCTTATTTAGTTCAAGAAATTTTCTTCTTAAATCTCTTTCAATATGAGATTTTCTAAAAGTTAATATGTCAATTTTTTTTTTACTTTGTAATTCTTCCAAACTAAACATAAATATTTTTACTACTTTCAAAGAAGTTAAACTTTTTTACTAACTTTCTTTATATCAAATAAGCACTTTTATTATGGATTATAAAAGGTTTTGGTTTAAAAAAAAAAACAAAGAGTGGAGAAAAAAATGCAAGGTGCAATACCTCTCTATTGACGTTAAGTCCATAATTCAAATCGTATGATATACAAATGTGTTTATTTAAGAGTCTTCTCATATTGAATTGAGGTATGGAAAAAAAAAACGGTGATGGCATTGAAACCATGATGGACGGTCTCGTATTCGAGTTAATTTTGTTAGGTTCGCTTTGAATAATTTTTTCTTCAAGTTTCACTCAAGTGTAGCACTCACCAATGATGTAAGGAAGATAAAATATACTAATCCCTCAACCTGCCTCGCTCATGACTTGAACCAAATTGAAGAACGAACTTTAAATGTGGGCTATGCCCTGAAATTAAGCTGTTTAGGGCCGTAAACATAGGCCCAAAACTTATTCAATGACAAATTTGAAAATGTGCCGTAATTAGTTGGCCAACCACGGTCCTTTCTGATATTTATTTCATACAATTCATTTATATTTATTATACATACACTTTTATATATTTTCTGATCTTTTTGATTCACAAACAAAACTTTTTGAATACATAAAAAAATATTTTCCCATACACTGTCTCTGTTTTTAAAATGTTTTTCTTCTTTTTTAAGTTCTTAACATATAAACTTTATCTCTCTCTCATGGTTCTATTTCTTCTTCTTCTTTTTCAAGCTCTGATCTCAACATATAAACTCTTTCTCTTTCTCTCTCTCTATTTATCTATCTCTCTCTTTATGCTAGATTTGAGACTCTCTCTCTCTCATATGGTTGTGTCATAGGATGCACATTAAGTTGTTAGATTTTTTCTTGAAGGAGAAGTTAAAGAGAGTAGTGGAAATGGCGGCGCCGGAGGGGAAGAAAGAGGTGAAAAAGAAGATATAAAAAAATGATAAGAAAGATAACAATAGTGAGAAGAAAGAAGGAGAAGTAAAGGCGGAGAAGGATGCAACATTGGTGGTTATGGCGACGACGAAAGGAGAAGCAAAGGCGTCGGTAAGAAGATTGAGGGAGAAAGAAAGCAAGAGAGAAGTTGGCAAGAAGGATGAAAAAGAAGGGTCTTTTTGATGTGAAGTCACATCGGTTGAGGTTGGCGGCTTCATTATGGTTGCATGCATTGAAGAAGCAGTCTGAAGGTTATATATTTTAACAACATATATATAATATATAAACAACATGTATACAACATATAAATAATATATAGACATAATATTAATAACATATAAATAAAATATAAATAATAAATAAACAACGTATATACAACATAAACAACACAACTACATATGAACAATATATAAATAACATATAAATTGTTCATAAATAACATGTAAACAATAAATAAATATAATATAAACAACATTTAAGAATCCTATAAATACCATGTACGCATATATATTATTTAGAGACAACATGTATACAACAAATAAATAGCATATAGACATAATATAAATAATATGTATACAACATATATACAATATATAAATAACATATAAACAACATATATACAACGTATATATATTATATATACAACATATAAATAATATATATATGATCTGGTTTGTAATCTGAATCAAAGCTTGTATACTTGTGAGTTGTTTTTGCGTTCTCAATGGAACCTTATTGTTTTTCTGATCTAGAATCTTGAGAAAATATCTGCAAATCTTCTATATTTGGATTGACGGAGATATAGCTTGACTTGCAATGTATGTTGATTTTTGATGATTCTCTACCCTTTTGTGATTCAGATTTGTTTGGAAAGTTTATCGGAAGCAAAATAATCGAAAATTAGGAGTAATGTTGTTTGATTATGTTTCTGTTTGGATTGCTCTGTTTTTGTTTTGAGTTGTTTGCGGACTACTCTATTTTAGTGGCTTTTTAACTGGTAGTTCGTGTGTTTGTAATTTATAATTTTTGTTATGCAAGGTTGAATTTTTGATATATTGTCAGAATTTCAATATTTCGATACCTGATTTCATAATTTCCTTTCATGGTCTCGGTAAATATTTATTTGCCCCTAAAATTATTCACCTAGGCTATGTGATTAATTTCAAAATTTTGAATGCTTGGCTATGTTTAGTTGAGAATTTTTTTTTCTGTTTTTTGTTTTGTTTTCATTTTTTGAAAATTGAAAACATTTAGAAAATATGCTTGCTAATCAAATTTTTTTTAACAAATTTTTTATTTTTTCATTTTTGTTTTCTAATTTTCTAAAAAACAATAGAAATTTTTTTCAACTAAACAGCTCATTGGTTTTTCTATGAAACAAATACTTCTTTAGTGCTCTGGATAATTAGCGCTAAAGCTGCATACAATAACAGAAGCAAATTACTGTCCTAAATCATCTTGTCTGACAAAAAATCTGAAACTCGAATTTTATGTATAAGCTACAAGAACTGCATCAAAATTGGATTTATTTTTGTGCATTGTGATCATTCACTATTGCTACGATTAAGAGATGCACTCGACGTTGCATGAATCAATTTATGATTAAGTCCTAATGAGAATCTATTAAGTGATCATGTCACTAAATTAGCACCATTTTGTCTGGACTATATAGCATAGCTGCATAAAAGTCAAGATTGACAAGTTGAAATCGCACCACATTTGTCATTATGCCAGATTCCTAGCTATTCATAGTCATACATTGCAATTTGTAGGGTAATTCCAAGTGGGATTTTGTAAAATTTTGATGACAGAGTCGGTGTGTATCTGAATATTGTTGCTTCATTAGGTGACTTAACAATACACTTACTCACAGGTTAAAAAGTGTAAACAGACAACAGATAACCCAAATCGGTTTCCCTCCAATTGGACTCACTGTTGCTTTGCCAGGTAGTTAGCTATCCTCTTGAGCTGACTAGACACAAATAAACCTTAACAAGTAACAACTCAACTGGAAATTTTCTGGTTATTTCTGAATTTAGCGTCGTCCTAAGACTCATGATAATCCCGTAATTGTTTGGTTCGTATTCGGTTGTTTTTATGATGTATGACTAATAATTTTCGGCATGGTTAAGCTTGTCAATGACAAAAATGAAGGCCCAACCGGTGCCATAGTGGGGCTAAAGATTCCAAATCTTCCACTTCCAACAACCGCCGGTGGAGGTTTATCAGCACTAATTGCAAGTTAATGGTGGTTTCGTAATTATTCAAGCCCTACTAATTAATTAATTGAGTAATTTGAGTAGCAACTAATCGGATTCAAGTCTCTTGTAATGAGAATTAAGAAAAAAGATGGTTATTGGTGCTCTTATTCTTTCCACGTTTAGTGGGAAACCATTGGTGAGGCTTCATTTTGCAAAATATTGTCATTCGCAATAACGAACCATCAATTAAAGCTGGATTGTGGATAGAGATAAGACACAAAAATTATCCCAATTTTCAAAAAGAAAGCTTCATGAGAAGTCTGAGGGCGTCAATTTAAGCATGATGTTTGTGATTGTGTTTTGCTGAGTTGGAAGATTTCAGATAAACTGGGAGCTGGTTTTTACTTTCATTTCAAGTCCTTGCAAAAATTTTTACTCAAAGTTTTCCAGTTTAAGGTTCCTATTAATCATGATATAAAAATTTATCTAAAAGGTTTTATGTCGGTGAGGTAATAATTTAGATTGTGTGTCATAATCGTATTCTTATCTACAGTTCATACTTGATTACAATTGACATATATATAAATAAAAATCATGTTAATTGTATCATATTGTAATCGTGTGTTATATTTATACTATTGTATTATAAATTATCATCCCATTGAAGTATTGTAAGATTTAAAAAGAAAAGAATTCTGAGGAAAACCCCACTTATTGCAGAGAGAGTGAGGGAGAAAAATGAGTCTACCTACCAAACACGTCCTTAAAGTTGACATTAAGGTTTGACTGTGTGTATGGAGACTAGTAAGGTGTATTTTGAGGAGCAAAGCGTGCATGAATGGAATTGGTGTTGAAGAATCAGGAGTCCAAACAAAAGGTCTCCACCACCCATTGCCAATATTGCCAACTTGCCGTTTTATCTTGGCCGTCGTGTTCTCTTCTCTTTTCTTGTTTCCTTTCTCTTGTGAATGACAAGACTCTTTTTGCACCTTGTTTTATCTTCTTTTATTATTTTCGTCTTATCCATGAACGCCAAAAACATCTTTGTTTTTACTTTTTATCTTTAATACTCCCACTACAAAACTGGTCAATTTTGGTGCCTCCAACACAACTATTAAGATCCACCTCTTCATTCTCCCTGGATAATGTCATCACTCCACGTCAACCTTTTTAATTATTATATATTATTATTAGGAAATATAGATTATGTTCATATAAATGACAAATTGTCTATCACTTTTGTTTGGAAAAAAAAACAGAAAAAAGGGGACCTTGTAAATATGTTCATGTCTTCTCCTTATTATAAAAAGAATTTCTTTCTCCTTACTATAAAAAGAATTAGGTCCATGTCAACTCTTTTTACTAATCTACAAACATTATTATTCTAATCCATGCCTAATTAAGAGATCAAACGTTTTTATTTATATATTTCATGCATCACATGTGTGAAATAAACTCATCAGTTTATGATATGCTTTCCTTCGTTGGAAAGGTAAAGCCGTGGTCACTTAGGGCCCCCATTTTGCTGAATAACAAACAAAAGTATATGCTTACTAGCAACAAAAAGTTGTGATTAAATCTGCAAGAATAAAATATAGCCCCAATTTTCATCATTGCACTTCCAATGTATAAGCGTTGCGTTGGAAGGCATGGACGTAGTACTATAGTAATTGATCAACTCTTGAAAAGTTGAAATTGCTTATACACATCATTCTCTTTCACCAAAAACATCCTCATCAACGTGTCCCCAAATAATTTTTCTCTTTTTTCTTCCCCGTCGCCGGTGAATTACATTCTCAAAATTTGGAGGAAACAAGTTAAGGTTCTGCTAAAATATCACCATGCATATATGTGGTGCACTTTTAACTTTAGTTGATTGAATAATAGCCTAAGACATGAGTTACCCCTGAATAATCACTCTCAATTTTTTGAGTATTTGAAATACCCCTTGATATATTGTTTAAAACCCATCAATTAAAGTCTCTGTCGCTGATATAGTTTTATATACTTAATCCAAGTAGAAGCGTGTAATTTTTATTTATAGACAAACTTTCAGTTTTAAGTCTTAGTTTAGATAGTTAAAAGTAACACTAGAGAGTGTTTCAAACACTTGAAAAATTGGAGTGATAATTTAGAAACGCCTACAACTTTAGGAGGTGAGTCATGACTTAGGTCTTGAATAATTAGGAAATGTAAATTAATAAATTTTAGTAAATTGTATAATAAAAATTAGAGAAATTGCATGATTAGTAATGGAGAATTTCAATATAAAAAACCATATACAAATATATGTTATATTGGTAGGCTCTTCTTGTTAATTTGAGGTATGTATACTTGGTTTGCAAGTGTTTTTTGATCGAAAATGTAGGTATAAAAACCAGTAGACTAATGGTGATAAAATTGTTATCGATCGGCAGCTAAAGTATTGAGACTTTGATTCTCAATAATTTCGTGTCCAAACGCAAGATTCTTGGAGCACCGTGTGTACCATATGGGAAGTTGCTATTTGGCAACTCATTTGAATGATCAATGTGCTGTATACTGTAATAAAGCGAACATAGTTTCTAACTCAGAAAACATTCCAAAATAAAGCTATCTGCCAAAATATGCAGTTTCTGGCGACTACCTTAGGATTACGACTTGCATAAAAGGCAAATGCCAGTTTTCCCAACTTGGGAACATCCGAAACCGGCTTGTTTAAGATCGTAATTAAATATTCAACACACATGAAGAATTAATAGATGATTAAAAACAATTCGTAGAAGCGTGCACATTTGATTTTTCCACATAACATATTCGCACGCTTCTTTAAGTACGTCGTCTTATATTTCTGACTAAATATCGATCGACATAATCATCTAGCCTCTTGTACTCGTATGATCCTACGTCGTGGCTACATCACATCTGTCGATCTTTTTAGGGTTCAACGAAATATGTTTCCATTTCACACCTGAAGACAGAAAATAAAAAGCGAAGAAGTAATTAAGAAAAAAGATATTCAAAATCAGTGGTTAATTTGTTGTGTATTATTGGGATGAGATTTTAGCAAGAGCCGTTGGTTGACTAGCCAGCCGTCAAAGAAAAATAAAAAACAGTGAAGATCGAGAAGGCCACGTGGAAAGATCTGAATGTGGTGCCCACTACATCATCCATTCGTGATTCGTTCACTTTAAATTTACTCTCCCAAACATTGCCTATATATACCCACTTGTAGTCCACCCATTAACAGAGTTTCACGGTAAGACTCACTTCCTCTTCTTAATTTCTTCTGTCAGGACTAAACAAAATTTCACTTAAGCAATATAAAGTTGAGAGCTGTTCGGTGTTTACTTTGGTAATTAATCAACCATGCCTGCCGGAGGTTTCACGGCCGGCCCGGCCGGAGGAGTGGAGTTTGAGGCCAAGATTACTCCAATTGTTATACTTTCTTGTATAATGGCTGCCACCGGAGGCCTCATGTTCGGCTATGATGCTGGTGTTTCCGGTAAATAAATTCTTCTTCTTCTTCTTCTTCTTTCCTGAGTGTTATTTCCTTTAATATCAGTTTTCCTCTTTTGATCAAAAAAGGTTGACAGTTCGTAAGTACCTGGAAAGGTTTGTGTTTGTCGCCTGACAAAGTAAAAACTCCAACTGTTGGGTTGTGTCTGAAATTATTGTTCCATCCTTATTTATGGGAACTCGACTAAAGGGTACTTTGGGAAATTGGTGGCCTTACCCTTTCAACATCTGTTCGTTGCTTAGGCAATTGACAATAATATTGCATGATCGTTACCATGAACCAATGAAATTACCTATGTGTAGCATACGAAATTACCATTCTGTCCTGTTAAATATTTTCCTAGAAAATGAGATTAACTAGGAAGTTGATCATTTTTTTGTGCATTATTTCTGCCATCATGATATTAAAAAATGGTATGTGATGAATTCAGGGGGGGTGACACAGATGCCGGATTTCTTGAAGAAGTTCTTTCCAGTGGTATACAGGAGAACTAATGACCCCAATATAAACAGCAACTACTGCAAATACGATAATCAAGGCTTGCAATTGTTCACATCATCGCTCTACTTGGCTGGTCTAACGGCAACTTTCTTTGCATCTTACACAACCAGAGTGTTAGGTAGGAGGCCAACCATGTTGATCGCCGGTTTTTTCTTCATTGCCGGTGTTGTCCTCAACGCTGCTGCTCAAGACCTTGCCATGCTCATCATTGGCCGGGTTTTACTTGGTTGTGGTGTTGGTTTTGCTAACCAGGTACCTTTTTTTTAACGAAAATCGAATTCTTCACTCTTTAATAATGTCTTTATATACGAAGATGATCCCTGATTCTATGTTATTTATTTTTTAATTAATTTATTATGTGGGATTGGTTATAGATGGTCAAAGAATCTTGGACACCTAGCATGGCCAAAATCATTTAAAATTCCGTTAGTCATGCATCATACATAGACTCAAGACTGAAAGAGTTGAATTTTGGAATTGATTTAATTATGCAAGGTAGTTTCTAAGGGATGTTAAGTAAAGTATAGAATATGATAGGCCAAACCAAACCGTGTTGTGTTGTCTGCAATTGGTTAGCGTCTCCTGACCGACAAATCAAGATTTCAAAGTTAGCAGTTAATTAATCAATTGCCTCCAATAAGTCATCATAAAGTTGATGAATTTGTGTGTTTCACTAATGAAACACAAACCTTGTTGGTGCTAGGTATTGGTTCTGTGTCACAGTTTCTTCTGGTATTTAAAGCTCTTTCAGTTGCGACCCGACATCATATGCATTATGCGTCATAGTTGATAGTTGCAAGCTCAAATTATTGCCTAGTTAATGTAAGCCCCAGTAATCAAATCAAAATGCGTGATAATTACACGTTATCTTTTTCCCGACTTAATTATATAGTCGGACACCAATTGTTTCCACATGTGATTGAGACTACTTTATTATTTTTGGGTTTCTTTTTTGGCTTGATTTAAGAAAAGATCATATGAAAGGGATGTTTAACTTGGATTTATCCGGAAAAAAGTTGGCAAAACCCAATTTCATCCCACCTTCGTTTTCTTGCTTTAAGAATCATTTTTCTTGTTGAAAAGTCTACAAGACTTTTGTTGAATAACGTGATGGTGCTTCCAGTCACTGCTTATGTGCTCTACAGGTTTTTTGAATTGTTTATCCTATCTTTTTGTAATCACTTGGACCTAAAAATTCAACCAATCGGAGTCGCCCTGTAGCTGATGCAATATAAAAGCATCAATTCCAGTCCTCCAAGCTTTTTTACAACTTTTACTGTGTACATCTTTAATGGGTATTCTAGTTCAGATGATCCAAATTTTGTGGTAGACCTTTTGAGCCATTTTGAACAGGACTTGACAATTAAGTTGTGTTAGTTGTAGAAAATGTAAATTCTCATCAGAAATTGTTTTTTGTAACAGGCTGTGCCACTGTTCCTATCAGAAATTGCTCCTACAAGAATACGTGGAGGATTAAATATTTTGTTCCAGCTTAACGTCACCATTGGAATCCTTTTCGCCAACCTTGTCAATTACGGTACAAACAAGTAAGTCAAGTTAATTAACATTCTTCTGACAAAACCAAATGTAAAGAAGCAAATCTTAGAACGATTACCAATTTTTATTTCCTTTAATTATTAAATCGTAACGTCAGTATGACTCGACCATAAGACAAAAACAGAAAATATTATGATATGTTCCTGCTGTTGAAACAGATTGCAAGGTGTCACCTGATCCTAAATTAAAAAACCAGCAAGTTCATTATCCTATTCCTTTCCGGGATTTCGTGGATTCACCGTTGACATTAAGGATTCGGCCAATTAATTTATTCTAATCACGTCTAAATCTTCTTAGCTCATTAATGAGACAAGGCATATGATGGGTAGTGATGAAATTCTGAAACCGAAATCGAACAATTTTAAATGTCCGAATATTTGAACTCGTGAAAATAACAATTTTCCAATGACACTAAAGTTATTGTGATTGTGACTAACACTGCAGGTGTTTTGTTTCGTACAAACAGGATCAAAGGCGGGTGGGGATGGAGACTATCATTAGGACTTGCGGCATTCCTGCACTTCTATTGACCGTTGGAGCTCTGCTTGTGTCATAAACACCCAACAGTCTAATTGAACGAGGCCGTCTTGAAGAAGGAAAGTCTGTTCCGTGGCACAGACAACATTGAACCCGAGTTCCTGGAACTTGTCCAAGCAAGTCGTGTTGCTAAAGAAGTGAAACATTCCTTCAGGAATCTGCTTAAACGCAGGAATCGTCCGCAGCTAGTCATTGCAGTTGCCTTGCAGATCTTCCAGCAATGCACTGGCATCAATGCGATCATGTTCTACGCTCCGGTCCTGTTTGACACTGTGGGGTTCGGCAATGATGCTTCGCTCTACTCAGCTGTTATAACAGGAGCAGTGAATGTTTTATCCACATTGGTATCAATCTACTCGGTGGACAAAATTGGGCGTAGAATGCTATTACTGGAAGCTGGAGTTCAAATGTTCATATCTCAAGTGGTCATAGCAATAATTCTTGGATTAAAGGTCACAGACCACTCTGATAATCTCAATCACGGTTATGCAATCTTCGTGGTGATCATGGTATGCACGTTTGTGTCTGCATTTGCCTGGTCTTGGGG
>CAODLS010209696.1:0-12669 GCA_948243855.1 Flueggea neowawraea | reverse complement strand
CACTCTGGGATCTTGTGCACATGATATTCCAAAGGTTTTTGGCTTTTAACTTTCTAGGTCACGTTGATAGTAGCAACGTCCTCTCTCGCACCGAGTTATTTTTAATATGGTGTGTAGAACACAGGCTCAAGGTTAACACCGGTTATTTTCTTTTAAATCAACTCCAGTTTATTGTGGGTCACTTAGCCACTAAAAAGAAACATTTGATTTTAGGACCCATAACAACCCATCTTACTCGTCATCTTATTGATTTACCTAAGGCTATCCCAGTCTTGACCGAGACTGCTTATGTCGAGTTGTTGGATTTTTCATGCTTTTTGTAGGATGCACATCATGTGGTGGACTGGGGTTGGTTAACATGAGTTCTTGCCACCTATGGGAGAAGCTGTTGCCGCTGTACCACACCAACTCAATGACACGCATCTTGCGAGGATGGAGGGCCGCCAAGAACGGATGGAACAAATCTTGTAGTTTCTAGCTACTTTCGTGAAGTGACTTGATGCGTTCATGGATCACTTCACTGAGTGTCTGTCATGCTCTAATGACTAGTCACCACGTCTACTGACACAACAAAGAAGCCTTTCTTACACCCTTTCTCAATTTATTTTTATGTTGTCTTTCATGCTACATTGAGGACAATGTAGATATTAAGTGTTGGGGGGGGGGGGGTGAGTCATGTTTGTGTTTATGTGGTTATGATATTTTTGTGTGATTTTTAATTTTCTGTGAATTTTTCGTCATAAATTTTTTGCAATTTGCAATTTTGTGACAATTTTTTGTGTTTGTCATGTAGTTGCATGGTTTGCATGCATATTTTGTGTTTTCTGTATGTATTATCAGTACTGCATTTCTGTAAATGTGTCGCACATACTGTTACATTTTGTTTGCTCATGATTAATTTTGGTTGCATTTGTGTGTTGCATATCTGATTTCCCTAATATTTTGGTGTGAGTTTGTCCGTAAACATTGGATAATTTGAAATTTTGGAGGTCTTAAGATTCAAACATCTTCATATACCCATTTGTGTAAAACTTGGAGTTCTATGCATCTTAGATTCAAGACAAAACAACCCTTAGTGATAGAGCTGAAAGGGACTTCATAGTTTAAATTCACACAAAACCCTGATGCAAGAATTTGAGACATAAATACTTTATTTTCTTGATGTGTGACATTCATAGTAGGACTCTACTATGATTTGTTGTCGAGTATATTTCGAAGACCACACCATTTTAATTTAGACACCGAAACGATGAAAAATATTGTTTGTTAAGTCTTTGTGTTATCCTTTTCTTTCAGTATCTACCTTTGATATTTATCCTTTGTTTACCTATTTTGAGCTTAGACCTTTTATTTATTTTGAATCCAATTAACCATCCCTACTTTAATCTAGACATTCAACATTTGAACCCTAAGTTGGGAGATTTTATTTAGTGATACATTGCCAAATTATTTTTTGTGTTAATGCTTCGATTTGATTTGATGTTAGACATGTGTTTAATATGATGTTTGTGCTGATATTGTAAATAAACATGGCTGGCCGGTATTGTTTACGGTGAAAAGTGATGTTGCTATTCAAAAAAAAAAGAAGGAAAAAAAAGAAAAAAATGAAATGAAAAAAAGGGAATAAAAGCAACAAAAGATGGAAATTGGATGTGCTTAGGTAGCCTTGTGTTGGAAAGAAAGACATGTAGATTATGATATTTTATGTTGGTTTGCATTGACTTTGAGCATGTATGTTATGACAATGTATCATTTGGTTTTATTATTTTCTCTCCCAACTTATTAACCATATTTTTAGTCCCATTACAAGCCTAATTAAAGTCCTTTTTGATCAGTGCTTAGGTTAAATTTTCTTAGCAGTTACGATATGACTTTATGTTTAATCTTAAAAAGCCCATGGGTGATATTGATTGTAAGTTCTTAACCTAACCACTTTGAGAGATAGAGTGAAACTTGTGAGGATGTGAATTAACTATCCGTTTTGGGGGCATTACTAGTGTGGAGATTATCTTTTTAAGATTGTTGGTTGTCTTGGCGATAGTTGTGTTTTCTTTTGAATATTCGATGCATATCGATTTAGGTATTACACTATGTGGGGGTGATGAGGTTGATTGAAATTTATGATTCTTAATTGTTTTAAGTTACTGAATGCTTGAGGAAAAACATCGTTTACGTGTGGAGAGATTTGTTAGGTTGCATTTGTTACATGTTCTATGTCATGTTTTTATATTGTTTTGCGTGATAAATTATTGTTGAACGTGTGTTTTATGCTGTGATTGTTGTCTTTGATTTTCAGGTGAGTGAGTGAGGAAGAATGGGCAAAAAGCTACAGTTTTGGCGCAAAATTGAGTCTGGAAGGGCATACATGGCCATGTCGTATGTGCTGCGAAAATTTAGGCTGTTACTATATCATTGGGCATCGTGTTTTGGAAGTTTGGGCCTCGGGATTAGAGCTTTAAGGACGCAAATAGAAGTCTTTTATCAGTCTTTTTACTGCTGGAGCCATCTTAGCATTATTATCATTGGTATTTTGCTAATTTTACCATTATTAGGATTAGGTTTTAGAGGAGACCTAGATATAAAAGCACGATTATTATTTTGGCGTATTCTCTATTCTTTTCCTCTATGATTAGTGACGTTTTTCAGCAGCTGTCATTGAAATTTTGTGTTCTTCTTCATCTACTATGTGCAACTAAACTCATTCTAGTTGGGGTATTTTGATATTTAATCCAACCGAATTGTGAGACTCTTGTTCTTAACTTTTATTTATTGTTCTGAACATCTATTTCATTCCTGTGCTTGTTGGTTCTATTATTGTTTTGTTGGTTATTTCAATAACGTGCAGTTGAATGATTAACATGACAACAGACTGCTAGTTAGGAACGCGAGGTTTCGTTAGTTTCTAGCCTAGGTGGCGAATGGCGTAGCCGTTTGTGGCTAAACATCTTTTATGTTATGGAATTTGATAGTCAAGTCTAAATAATTCAAGGTCTTGAATTTGTTGGTTTGGGCTGGGTCTCTTCAATGTTTAATGATGCTAATGGATTAAATCATGTCAGATGTCTCGGGGGTTGTCCATTAGTAAGAGACGTAATTTATTAGAGGTCTCGGAATTATCGATACAATAAGTAGAGACTGATTGTTTAGAGTGGTTGCCGACAACTTTAACCAATCTGTCCTGATAGTTAAATTCACCTTTTGTGTCAATGATTAGTTCAACAGATTAAATAGAGAAGTATCTTGAGTAGGTTTTTATTATTATTGTTGCTCTCATAATTTTCATTGCCTTGATTTCGTTGCATTTGTTATTGCCGTATCAATTCTCTTCAACTCACATTCTCAATTTACTTTCAATTGTTGTGTCTTCACCTCGTTCATTTACATTGCTAATTGATCCCCACATTTTTATTACTGTCGCATTCCATTTAATTTCTACTGCAATCACTAGTTTTAGTTTATTTTCATTGTTTATTTTCATTCTAGACTTCATATTTAATTCTTGCGATTTTCTTTTATTATCATTTTTGTTTTTATTTTCTCTTTGGCAAATAAATAATTTTTTACTGGTATCTGTAGTTCGACTATGTTTGCTGCTATACTCGAATATTGTTTCTGAACATGTATTTATTTTGGTGGGTTTGACACCCTATCACTTTCGATCTCCTTTATGCTAAAGACGACTGTACTACTAATAAATTACATATCATTTCTAAAATTCTGCATTTATAATGTAATATTTTTTTTGATTTTCATTTCTGAAAACAACCTCATTTAGTCATTTTTCTGAAATCATCTCTCTTTCTAAAAACAGTTTTAGCAACATCTTGATGTAGAGAAAAAATAAACACTTGCAAGAAAGCAACAGAAGACAGTTCGTTAAGACATTAAGGAACATAATTTAGATTGTTTATGAAAATTTTATTTAAAACAAAAAAATATACTAGAAAAACCAGCAAAAATTCATCTTTTGTTAAAAAAATCTAAATCCCAGTCACATGCTAAATTAGCAAGGCCCAAAATCTGATCTAAAGCAACTTATGCCTTGTTTGGATGACTGATAGTATAGTTTATTAATGTAGAATACAATATAGTACTGTATGGTAAGGTATTGTAATTATTGTTTACTGTATTTGGAAAGATAATATGGTTTAGTATGGTTAAATAGCCATTTTTGTTTGGTTTGGTAGTATGATATGGTTGCGAAACTGATAAAATGACTAACATACCCTCATTTGGTGTATTGTATAGTGTTGTATTGTATCCTATTAGGGGTATTTTAGAGATGTAAAATTTATAAACAATAGAAAACCACGAGGAACTATCATTTTCATAGTTTACAAAATCTGTTAAAATTCATGGTTTTTAAACCATGGAAAATCATACCATACCACCTGTGGAAATCAAAACAAACAAGAATTTAACCATATCATACCTTATGAAACCATACACTACAATCAACCAAACAAGGCCTTATTGAGCTGAATCAAAAGTTCATTCTACTCCCAACTTAGTGGTAAATATGTGACAAACCAGCAAAACTTTACAATATTTATTTCGTACGTGCAGGTTTTGCATATTACATATACATTTTTCAATTTTTCTTAGGCACGTGTGTCACTTTTTGAATTCACGGTGCAACTTTTCAAATCACACAGGGTATTGTTTATATGTTGCTGGTATGTTGTTGATTTGTTGTTGATGTTTTTTTCGCATTTGTAAACTCAAGGCGTCTTGTTTATATGTTGTTTAAATGTTATTTATATGATGTTAATATCTTTTCTTTATATGTTGTTTCTATGTCGAAAACAACATATAAACAAAATATCAATAACATATAAACAATATATAAACAACAAATCAACAATATATAAATTACAGATATGTTTAAATATTGTTTTCAACATATAAACAAGATATCAACAAATATATAAACAACATACAAACAATATATGAACAGCAAACAACATATACGTAAGTTTTTAAACAAGTCTGTAAAATGAACATATTCCAAATAAATTCTAAACAAGTTTTAAACAATATATAAACAAGTCCGTAAATGTATAATTTATAAAGCTTGGTCGTGTGAATCCGTAATTGATGATTTTTGGCTCCGTGAATTTATATTTGAACCCCAACTTATTAGTCAACCTTAGAGTGCTAAATCTCTTGGGTACTGATTTTCCATGTGTATTACTTACCAACTATAGTTCTAGAAAATCTTTCTCATTTGCAAAGCCTGAGACTTGAAAATGCATTGTTTAGCCTAGACGTGGCCAATCCTAAATCGAACCAACACAAATCAGAATTGGATAGGCCTAAATCGGAATCAAAACCTCCCAAACCTCCCAATCCCGGTCAGGTTCAGGTTCAAAATTTCCCCAAACAGTTAAACCGTCGGTTTGAACTGACAGTTTACCGGTGGTACAACCCTTATAAACCATAACCAACGAATTTAACCCTTTTAAACTAGTGGTTCAACCTTTCTAAATCATTTGTTTTAAGATTATTTTAAAAGAATTAAAAAAATCGATTTGAATTGGACCCAATTGGAACTGAAACCGCCGACCAAATCGGCACAAAACACTGACCAAACCGGCCCAAACCAAAACTGGACCAGAACCGCCCCTGGGCGGTTTGGTTCTGGTTCACAAGGTTCCTTGAACCTGAACCACTAGTTCATGAACCGGAACCGCTCGTTCATGAACCATGGCCAAGTATGATTTAGCCTTAATAAGCTAGAGAATCTGAGCGTTACATTTTCTGACTATAGGAAGTTTAAATATTATATAGAATCGCGACACTGGCAAAGATTTTGCAAAAATAAAATGTGATTTCTTGCTATACAACATTTCTGCAATGCCAAATTGGGTCAAATATGTTCCAAGATACGATTATGATATTGTTGCAAAGATTTTACAAAAATAAAATGTGCTTATTTGAAATTTGGAGGTCATATTGAGCAGTGAAGGGGAAAGATCTTATTCCGAGCAACATTCAGTATTTAGAGTTGAGACAGTGGGATAGTCCCTTGTATGATGCTTTAAAGAACATAAACTTTGCCAATCTTCAAAAGTTGGACATCGTACAGTGCAGAGGAACATATTTGTTGACATTCAGTATTTGTATTGAGACAATGGGATAGGCCCTTGTATGATGCTTTAAAGAACATAAACTTTGCCAATCTTCAAAAGTTTGACATCGTACAGTGCAGAGGCACATATTTGTTTATGCCAGCTTTAACATTGATGCTCCTTCATAGCATTAAAGAATTATGCGTGTTTTGGTGCGTAATGGAATTAAAGGAGATTATAGCAACACAAGAAAAGTGTTTTGATCAAAGCAATTGTTAGGAAAGCAAGTGTGAATAAAAAGGAGTCCCACATCGAAAAATTCTAGTGTGTGTGTGAAGGACTAACCTATTGTCTTAAGGTTTTGGTTTTGCCTAAAGATGTGTGTTAAATACACTTGTGTGCTCTTTTACTAGGCTTACGTGGGATATAGTTCTCCCCAAGGGTCCGAGTCCTACAAGTTGAAAGCCGATTCAGCTGGAACACGGACAAATAAGGTGCAATAGTGATTTGGGATGAGTGCGATGATATAGTGAAGAGCTATATTGACAATTGAGCCTCGGTCTACTGTGTGAGCAACCAAGGAAAGCTTGTAGACAGAAGGGTGAAGTCATGTGAGGAGTTCTAAGTGACACCATGGTTATGGCCGAACCTAAATATGGTGAAGAGTTGTGTTGACTAGTAAAACTCGTGTATTGTCTAATATCAGTGAGGCCAAGTAGTAGATGAGTAAAGTCCTAGAAAGAGCTCTTAGTTTAAAAGTCTATATTAGTATTCAAGGAGGTCCAAAGAAATTCTGCAATATTGAGAATGATTGCAAGTATAAATAAAGAGGAGTATACATCGAAGAATTGTAGTATATATAAATGACTTATAGGTGATGTAAATGCAGTTTTGGCTAAAAATGTAGTGTGAAGCCTACTTGTCCACACAATGCGCTTTTCCTAAGATCCCGGGTCCTACAGCAACCACAATAGCTATCTGACCTTTGAGTTTGCAAAGTTGATGAAGTTGAGGTTAAATTATCTGAGAAGCATTTTGAATATTCAGAGGAAGAATGGTGTGTCCTTCCATTGAAGCCATTCAAATTGAAAGTTGCAGAGAGCTTAAAAGGCTTCCATTCTTTATGCAGGAGAAGGAAGAGGAAGGACGACAAAAAAATTCTAGTATGCTGCCGCTCTGTTTTAAGGTAATAAAAGGGTCCTCCACATGGAGAACAAGACTGATTGACAACGAATCAAATCAGGATGAATGAAGGACTTCACTCTTCAGGAACAGTTGCTGCAGCTGACCGAAGGTTTAATTTTCTTTTCCTTTATTTTTTCCATTTTCTTAAGTTGTTAAAATTATGAGGCATGTGAATTTCTTAGCTACCAAGAATTTCACTGTTACCAACCTGCAGTATGCCCGTGTTCGTAATTCGGAGTCAGAATCAGATCATGTGTGGGGCTCTGAATCACCGTCGCATAACTGAATTTGGGTAAACATTTGAATTTACTTTCCTAAACCCATTACGTTAAAGATGCAAGAATTGACAAAACTTAACAGTTTGTATATTAACGGCTGTATTGTATTGAAGCGCAGGAAGTTCATCAATTAGTTGCTTAGTCTGACTGCATTTTTTTTCTGTGACATCTTATTGATAAAATTGTTATCAGATGAGATGTTTGAAGGACTGCTCCTTGGCACAATTTACTTCATAATACAAACGTTGAAACAACTGTAAATACATATCAATTGTTTTTCTTTTTACATATGATTGTACAAATTCATAATGCATTGCATGCAAAATATTGTTTTAGTTAACACTTAACAAGTTTGTATTCGTATTACCTATTCATGTTTTGCAAAGTTATTATAAAATGTCAGAAACATCATAGCGTAATTGATGAATCAATTTTTTGTTACAACCACTGAGCAACTATTCTTCTTTTTTCCTTTTTATTTCCCCCAATAAACATTCATCTTGTGACAAAGAGGTTTGTATTCATGCAATATTAAAAAATGCATAATAGAATATTCCCGCCGGTTGCAACTTTCATCACTTACTCATTTTTCTTTTTCATGAAATATTAAAAAATGCACAAAAGCATATTCCAGCCGGTTGAAACATTTATCGCTTACTCATTTTTCTTATTTATTTCCCCGAATAAACATTCGTCTTATAGGAAGCTGCTGGAAAGGAAACACCCTTCACTTACTCATTTTTATTATTATTTGTTCACTTCAGGTCTTCACTCTCTCTGTTTATTACTTTTCAATCTCTAGAAAACCCAGATCTTGACTTTATGAGTTTTCTGCATCTGTCCATTTGATTGATTCATCGGAGGCTAAATTCAAGTGACTTAACCGTGTCTACCGATGGCTTCCTCTTCTTCGGCCATGGACAGGCGGGACTTCGATGTGTTCCTGAGTTTCAGAGGAGAGATACGCAACACCTTCATTAGTCATCTCTACGAAGCTTTATGCCGAGAAAACATCAAAGCTTTCATTGATACCGAGATTGATAGAGGAGAAGAGATCACACCAGCTCTTGAAAGAGTGATAGAAGGTGGAAAGACATCCATTATTGTTTTCTCATCAGATTATGCTTCGTCTACGTTCTGTTTGGATGAACTAGTGAAGATCATGGAGTGTAAAGAGTTCAAAGCACAAATTGTTTTGCCGATCTTTTATAAAGTGGATCCCTCAGAGCAGAGTTACCAGGAAGCATTTGCAAGACATGAAGATGCAATCCAGGGAAGATGGAAGTCAGCTCTTCGCAATTTGGCTGGTTCGTGTAACAGGTAACTATAATCATTCCAATAACAATTTATAAACTAGCAATGTGTATTACTTCCTATGTACTTTGAATTGAATTTAGCTGTTTAAATCATGCCGCAAAATATAGAATTGAAGTGCATTAGATTCAGTTTGAATTTGTTTTGTTTGTTGTTGTCACACCCACCTCTCACAAGTAAGGGACAGTGTACTTTGATTAACCTATTGCTTATTCAAACTCATTTTACTCTCACATCATAAATAAATTGAGATACTAAGTCATATTCATTATAGTTCACAGCATAAAATATTTCAAGTTTATATCCAAAATACAATCAAAGATAAACAATGTATCAGAGCTTTCTAAATAAATACATAACTATTCTAGAAAGACAAGTTCCAAAATAACATGAACAAAGTTCTAATCCTATTGTTGGCCCAACCTCTTCTAAGAACTCTAAAGACGATATTGCAATATGGTGAAAAATCCTTCTTTCTGCTACGAATCTAGGGAGGAGTAGAAGGGGGGGTGAGTATAAAACTCGTGAGTGTGCACATATACAACAAAGGGGGAACAATAAAGGGGTTATCATAATAATATAAATATCCATCAACTCAATTCCATATCAATAGTTCAACATTTCTTTATTATAAAAACCAACTCATCAATCTCAATTAATTATCAATCAATCTTCTCATTACTCTTAGCAAATTCCTCTAACCATAAATAAACAGCAATTCCAAAAAATAATGCAATGCAAATAAAAGATGAGATCATATCACATATAAATAGCTTAATAGCAAGTTTTGGTATCAGTGATCATACACCCATAATATATTGAACTATTTTCAAGCTACTTGGATGCTAAAATATAAATATAATCTACAGCTAGCATTCCAAAGTCATGATCAATCTCAACCAGCAACTTTAAGAGCTAAAACAGTATCTGTCTCAAAAGAGCTGAACTGACAGCCTTATAGGCTAAAATAATACCCAGCACCATAAGGGTCAAACTGAAACTAGTTGGCCAACTGTCTCGGATCCTTGGATCCCTCATCTCAAATCTCAAATCATTCAATCAGCAAGGTCACAATACAACACACTAGGGGAGTATGATCAATAATACAGTCTCACAGTTCAATAGTCCAACACATCTTATTATAGGTGTATACCATCATAAGTTAATCATTTAACCCATTTGATACATGTATATTATTGACATAGCGGAAGCTATGAAAATAAAAAGATAACTAATTGAATTCGTTGAGATGCGCACGAATACTGGAAACAATTTTTCTATAAACCTGTTGATTCAAAGAATACCAGGAAAACAGGCATCCAAAACACAAGTTTGGGAACAAACAGTCTGAAATATTCTCAATGATCAAAAGCTACTTCACAAAGTCTGCATAATAGGGTTTAAACCCGAAATTACAACCAAACGTGGAAAAAGACAAATCACCCTCAATAAAATGTTCTAGGGCTCCGAAAAGTTTCTAAACGTCATTTTTTGGGCTAAAAACTGGGGTTACAAGTTTCATCCCATAACAAACCATAGACCTCGAAAAGAGCTTCGATTTGATATGATGTGTGCCTCGTAACTCTTCCTAGATCAAAAGTTATGGCCTCTGGAAGTTCTGTCGCATTTCGCTACATCCAAGCTCACCAAGTAATCCAATGCTTTCTGATCCGCATCATTCCCCCCAGGATAGAGAAAATTTTCCCTCAAGTTTGCTGCAAGCTCATCAATAGAAAAATCACTAGTGTAAGGAATCAAGTGCTTCACATTGAAGACATATGCCATGCGGATATGGCTAGGCAGTTTCAAACGATAAGCATTTGGATTGATCTTCTCAATAATCTAGACATGACCAATTGATTTAGCTGACATTTTGTTATAATCACCCACATGAAAAATGATCCTTAGTTAGAACCGCCCACACAAAGTCCCCAACATCAAATTCCAAGTGCCTTCTTTTCTGATTCGTAGCCTGTTTGTATTTGGCGTTTACATCATAAAGATTGTTGTGCACGGCATGGTGGATGTCCTGCAAACCAGTCACAAAGTCAACAGCTTTGCCATGCACCTTAGTCTTACTCTACAGGGCTAACAGATTGAATGGTCCGCGAGGCTGAGCCGAATACACCATTTGAAAAGGACTGAAACCAGTATTGCGATTAACGACATGATTATGAGAAAATTCAGCCTGACACAGTTTCTGATCCCAACTCTTCATATGATCACCCGCCAAACAACGCAGTAAGTTGCCCAATGATCGATTAACAACCTCCGTTTTCCCATATGTTTGTGGATGATAAGCACTACTGAAATTCAACTGTGCATTGACCATCTTCCATAAGCTGTGCCAAAAGTGACTAAGAAATCGAGTATCCCGATCTGAGACAATAGAAGAGGGCAACCCATTCAAATGGTTCACATCTCGAAATAATAACAAAGCTACATTAACAACATATGTAGTCTTTTTGCAAGGAATAAAGTGCACCATTTTGGAGAACCGGTCAACAACAAAGATGGAGTCATTACCTCGCTGTGTACGTGGCAATCCCAACACAAAATCCATACTGATATCAGTCCAAGACCAAGAAGGGACTAGTAAAAGCATATAGAGTCCTGTATTGGTGGCTACACCTTCGACACCTGACATATCTTACATCTTTGCATATACTTTTCGACCTCCTTGCGAACAGTAGGCCAATAATAGGACGCCAATATTGGTTGCAAAGTACGATCTCGCCCAACATGACCCTCACCATGCAGTTCTCGAATGATCTGCAGGCGTAGACTGCAATCTAGAATACATAACTAATTGCCCTGAAACAAAAAACCGTCATGCAACAAAAAATTCATCTTATTTTCAGACTGAACATCTTGCTGAACAAGAGAAAAGTAAGGGTCAGAAGCAAGCAAGTCACGAAAAGAATCAAAACCAGGAACATCAACTCGTATGGAAACCAACAATCTATTTCTGCTACTGAGGGCATCAGCAACCCGATTTGCAACTCCAACCTTATGCTTAACAACAAAAGTGAATTACTCCAAATAAGCAACCCATCGAGCATGGCAAGGTGACACTTTATCCTGCTGATGTAAGTGTCTCAACGAATCATGAACAATGTACAAAACAAACTCCCTATGAAATAAATAGTGGCGCCAATGCCTGACGACCTGAACCACTGCATAAAATTCAATATCATAAGTGTTGTAGTTGAGCTTTGCCCCAGACAACTTCTCACTGAAGAACACCACAGGCTTACTGCTCTGACTTAGAACCGTGCCAATACTCATCTTAGAAGCACCAGTATGTAATTCAAAAGGCTATGAAAAATCAGGAAGCACTAGAATAGGTGCAGAAGTTAGGCACTCTTTGATCTGCAGAAAAGCAGTCTATGCCGCTTCTGTCCATTCAAACCAACCACTCTTCATACAATCAGTGATATGAGCCATAATGCTGCTAAAATTGGCAATAAAACGTCTATAGAAAGAAGCTAAACCATGACAACTCCTCACTTCAGTCAAATTCGTTGGTCGAGGCCACTCCCTCACAGCTTGCACTTTGGCTGCATCCACCTCCAAACTAGTGGTTGAAACTACATACCCCAAAAACAACACCTTGGGAGCCATAAAAACACACTTCATAGCAACATAAAATTTCTCTCTACGCAGCACATTAAAAACTTCTCGAACATGCTTAAAGTGCTATTCATCATTAACACTATAAATCAATATGTAATCAAAATATACCACAACAAATCTCCCAATAAAGGCCGCAACAACTAATTCATAGCACGCATAAAATTACTAAGGCATTAGACAAGCCA
>CAODLS010209681.1:0-11602 GCA_948243855.1 Flueggea neowawraea | reverse complement strand
ATAACTTAATCAGAACCACTATTCACGGATAATTCATCCAATTAAATATGCACAGAAATAAGAAACAGGATGAAAAATGCCTCATATATATATATATCAAATATAAAGGGTTTCGAAAACAATGTGCTTGGGGCTAGGGCTTACACTAACAAAATTTTGATAGTTTGGTCATATTTGTGTCGGTAACTTGTACTTATTGTAATCTCGTTGATATATATATATATATATATATATATATATATATATATATATATATATATGGAAATGTTGTTATATTTTATCGAGGGATGTAAATATATTTTATATAGGTATGGGTGTTACACGTTAAGTGTAAGATCTAGGAGAATCCCTCTAATTCGCAGGTCGTTTGCGAGTCATGATTGCAAGTGTAAAGGAACAAAATTGGAGACGATGCGAGAATAAGGCAGTCCTGGATAATCTTAAAACATACTCGATTTATTCTACAAAAGTATGTCGTTAAGTAGCAGATCTAGGAGAAACCCTCTTTTGCCCAAGTTGTGTACGAGCCATGAATGAAATTGGACATGATGGAAGAATATAGGTACCCATGGATAATCCTAAAACATAGCTGATTTGTTGCGTAAAATTTTGGCGTTAGTGCAGATCTAGAAGAATCCCTCTTTTGCGCAAGTTGTGTACGAGTTGTGATCGCAAGCGTAATGAACTAAATAGGACACAATGCGAGAATATAGGTACTCGTAGATAATCCTAAAGCATACTTGATTTGTTGCGCAAAAGTTTGTTGTTAAGTAGAAGATCTAGCAGAATCCCTATTTTGTGCAAGTTGTGTACGAGTCATGATCGCAAGCGTAATGATCAAAATTACACACGATGCGAGAATATAGGTAGACCTCGATAATCCTAAAATATACTTGATTTGTTGCACAAAAGTATGTCGTTAAGTAGCAGATGAAGAAGAATCCCTCTTTTACGCAAGTTGTGTAAAGTCATGGTCGTGAACGTAATAGAACGAAATTAGACATGATGCGAGAGTATAGGTAGTCCTGAATAATCCTAAAATATACTTGATTTATTGCACAAAAGTATGTCGTTAAGCAGCTGATCAAGGAGAATCCTTCTTTTGTGCAAGTTGTATACACGTCATGATCGCAAGCGTAATGGAACAAAATTAGACACGATGCAAGAATATAGCTAGTCCTGGATAATCCTAAAATATATTTGATTTGTTGCACAAAAGATGTCGTTAAGTAGCAGATCTAGGAGAATCCCTCTTTATGCTAGTTGTGTACGTGTCACGATCGCCAGCGTAATAGAACGAAATTAGACACGATGCAATAATATAGGCAGTCCTGCATAATCCTAAAACATACTTGCTTTGTTGCACAAAAGTATGTCATTAAGTAGCAGATCTAGGAGAATCCCTCTTTTGCGTAAGTTGTGTTCGAGTCATGATCGCAAGCGTAATAGAACGAAATTAGACACGATGCGACAATATATGTAGTCCTAGATAATCCTAAAACATACTTGATTTGTTGCACAAAAGTATGTCGTTAAGTGGTAGATCTAGGAAAATCCCTATTTTGCGCAGGTTGTGTAGAGTCATGATTGCAAGTGTAATAGAACAAAATTTTGACACGATGCGAGAATATAGGTAGTCCTGGATAATCCTAAAACATACTTGATTTGTTCCACAAAAGTATGTTGTTAAGTAGCAGATCTAGGAGAAACCCACTTTTGCTTAAGTTGTGTACGAGTTATCATCACAAGTGTAATAGAATGAAATTTGACATGATGCAAGAATATAGCCAGTCATGGATAATCCTAAAACGTAGCTGATTTGTTGCGCAAAAGTTCGCCGTTTGGTTGAAGATCTAGAAGAATCGCTCTTTTACCCAAGTTGTGTATGAATTATGATCGCAAGCGTAATGGAACAAAATAGGACATGATACGAGAATATACGTACTCGTGGATAATCCTAAAGCATACTTGATTTGTTGCACAAAAGTTTATCGTTAAGTAGAAGATCGAGAAAAATATCTATTTTCTGCAAGTTGTGTACGAGTCATGATTGCCAACGTAATAAATCAAAATTAGACACGATGCGAGAATATAGGTAGTCTTGGATAATCCTAAAAGATACTTGATTTGTTGCACAAAAGTATGTCGTTAAGTAGGAGATCTAGGAGAATCCCTCTTTTGCGCAAGTTGCGTACGAGTCATGATAGCAAGTGGAATAGAACAAAATTCGACAGGATGTGAGAGTATAGGTACTCATGGATAATCGTAAAACAAACATGATTTGTTGCAAAGTATGTTGTTACGTGGTATATCTACGAGGATCCCTCTTTTCTGCAGGTTATCTACGAGTCTTGATTGCAAGTGTAAAGGAACGACATTGGAGACGATGCGAGAATATAGGTAGTCTTGGATAATCTTAAAACCTACTCGATTTGTTCCACAAAAGTATGTCGTTAAGTAGCAGATCTAGGAGAAACCCTCTTTTGCGCAAGTTGTGTTCGAGCCATGGTCTCAAGTGTAACAGAATGAAATTGGACATGATGGAAGAATATAGGTACCCATGGATAATCCTAAAACGTAGCTGATTTGTTGCGTAAAAGTTTGGTGTTAGGTTGCAGATCTAGAAGAATCCCTCTTTTGCGCAAGTTGTGTACGAGTGCTCGCAAGCGTAATGGAACTAAATAGGACACAATGCGAGAATATAGTTAGTCCTGGGAAATCCTAAAATATTCTTGATTTGTTGCACAAAAGTATGTCGTTAAGTAGTAGATCTAGGAGAAACCCTCTTTTACGCAAGTTGTGTACGAGCCATGATCACAATTGAAATAGAATGAAATTGGACATGATGCAAGATTATAGGTACCCATGGATAATCCTAAAACGTAGTTGATTTGTTTCGTAAAAGTTTGCCATTAGGTTGCAGATTTAGAACAATCCCTCTTTTGGGCAAGTTGTGTACTAGTTGTGATCGTAAGCATAATGGAACTAAATAGGACACGATGCGAGAATATAGATACTCGTGGATAATCGTAAAGCATACTTGATTTGTTGCGCAAAAGTTTGTTGTTAAGTAGAAGATCTTGCTAAATCCCTATTTTCTGCAAGTGGTGTACCAATCATGATCGCAAGCGTAATAGAACGAAATTAGTGATGATGCATGAATATTGGTAGTCCTGGATAGTCCTAAAATATACTTGATTTGTTGCACAAAAGTATGTCATTAAGTAGCAGATCAAGAAGAATCCCTCTTTTGCGCAAGTTGTGTACAAGTCATGATCGCGAGCGTAATAGAACCAAATTAGAAATGATGCAAGAATATATGTGGCCCTGGATAATCCTAAAATAAACTTGATTTGTTGGACAAAAGTATGTCGTTAAGTAGCAGATCTAGGAGAATCCCTCTTTTGCGCAAGTTGTGTACTAGTCAGGATCGCCAATGTAATAGAACAAAAATAGACATGATGCGAGAATAAAGGTAGTCTTGGATAATCTTAAAACATACTCGTTTTGTTCCACAAAAGTATGTCGTTAAGTAGCAGATCTAAGAGAAACCCTCTTTTGTGCAAGATGTGTACGAGTCATGTTCACAAGTGTAATAGAATGAAATTGGACATGATGCAAGAATATAGGTAGCCATAGACAATCCTAAAACGTAGCTGATTTGTTGCGCAAAAGTTTGCCGTTAGGTTGCAGATCTGGAAGAACCCCTCTTTTGCCCAAGTTTTGTACGAGATGTGATTGCAAGCGTAATGGAACAAAATAGGAAACGATTAGAGAATATACGTACTCGTGGATAATCCTAAAGCATACTTGATTTGTTGTGCAAAAGTTTGTCGTTAAGTAGAGGATCTACAGAATCCCTCTTTTCCACAAGTTGTGTACGAGTCATGATTGCCAGAGCAATAGAACGAAATTAGACACGATGCGAGAATATAGGTAGTCTTCGATAATTCTAAAACATACTTGATTTGTTGAACAAAAATATGTTGTTAAGTAGCACATCTAGGAGAATCCCTCTTTTGAGCAAGTTGCGTACGATTCATGATCGCAAGCATAATGGAACGAAATTCGACACGATGCAAGAATATAGGTACTCATGGATAATTCTAAAACAAACATGATTTGTTGCACAAAAGTAAGACGTTAAGTGGTAGATCTACGAGAATCCCTCTTTTACGCAGGTTGGGTATGAGTCATGATTGCAAGTGTAATGGAATGAAATTGGACACGATGTGAGAATATAGGTAGTCCTGGATAATCCTAAAACATACTCGATTTGTTCCACAAAATTATGTTGTTAAGCAGTAGGTCTAAGAGAAACCCTTTTTTGCGCAAGTTTAATGTAATGAAATTGGACATGACGCAAGAATATAGGCAGCTTTGGATAATCCTAAAACGTACCTGATTTGTTACGCAAAAGTTTGCCGTTAGGTTTCAGATATAGAAGAATCCCTATTTTGCCCAAGTTGTGTCTGAGTCATGATCGCATGCGTAATAGAACCAAATTGGACACGATGCGAGAATATAAGTTGCCATGGATAATCCTAAAATGTAATTGATTCGTTGCGCAAAAGTTTGCCGTTACGTTGCAGATCTAGAAGAATCCTGCTTTTGCGCAAGTTGTGTACGAGTCATGCTCGCAAGCATAATAGAACCAAATTGGGCACGATTCGAGATTATAGGTAGTCATGGATAGTCCTAAAACATACTTGTGTTGTTGGGCAAAAATACGTCGCTAAGTGGCAGATCTAGGAGAATCCCTATCTTGCGTAAGTTGTGTACGAGTCATACCGTAATAGAACAAATTGAACACGGTGCGAGAATATAAGTAGTCATTGATAATACTAAAACGTACTTGATTTGCCGCGCAAAACTATGTTGTTAAGTAATAGATATAGAAGAATCCCTCTTCTGCGCAAGTTGTGTATGAGTCATGATCACAAGTGTAGTACTACAAAATTAGACACGATGAGAGAATATAAGTAGTCATGGATAACGCTAAAACACACTTGATTTGTTGCACACAAGTATGTTGTCAAGTAGCAAATCTAGAAGAATCCTTCTTTTGTGCAATTTGTGTACGAGTCACGATCGCGAGTGTAATAGAAGGAAGTTTACACGATGTGATAATATAAGTAGTCATGGATAATCTTACAACAAACTTGATTTGTTGTGCAAAAGTATGTCGTTAGGTTGCAGATCCTGAAGATTCGAGTCATGATCGCAAGCGTAACAAAACAAAATTCGACACGATTCGAGAATATAGAAACTCATGGATAATCCTAAAACATACATGATTTGTTGTGCAAAAGTATGTCGTTAGGTAGTAGATCTACGAGAATCCCTCTTTTGCTCAGGTTGTGTACGAGTCACGATTGCAAGCGTAATGGAACGAAATTGGACACGAAGCGAGGATATAGGTAGTCCTGGATAATCCTAAAACATACTTGATTGTTGCAAAAAAATATGTCGTTAAGTAGCAGATCTAGGAGAATCCCTCTCTTGCGTAAGTTGTGTACTAGTCATGATCACAAGTGTAATAGAATCAAAATGGACACGATGCGAGAATATAGGTAGCCATGGATAATCCTAAAATGTAGTTGACTTGCTGCGGAAAAGTTTGTCGTTAGGTTTCACATCTAGAATAATCCCTCTTTTGCACAAGTTGCGTACAAGTCATGATCGCAAGCATAATAGAACAAAATTGGACACGATGCGAGAATATAGGTAGTCACGGATAATCTTAAAACAAAATCGTTTTGTTGAACAAAAATATGTCGTTAAGTAGTAGATCTAGGGGAATCCCTCTTTTGTGCAAGTTGTGTACCAGTCATGACCGCAAGTGTAATCGAACAAAATTGGAGATGATGTGAGAATGTAGGTAGCCATGATAATCCTAAAATGTAGCTGATTTGTTGCGCAAAAGTTTGTCGTTAGGTTGCAGATCTAGAAAAACCCCGCTTTTGCGCATCTTGTGTGCGAGTCATGATCGCATGCTTAATGGAACCAAATTGGACATGATGCGAGAATATAAGTAGCCATGGACAATCCTAAAACATACTTGATTTGTTGCACAAAATTTTGTCGTTAGGCTAAAGATCTACCAACATCCCTCTTTCTTGAAAGCTGTGTATGAGTCATGATCAGAAGTGTTATGGAACGGAATTGGACATGATGAGAGAATATAAGTAGTCATGGATAACACTAAAAAATGCTTGATTTGTTGTGCAACAGTATGTTGCTAAGTAGCAGATCTTGAAGAATCCTTCTTGTGTGCAAGTTGTGTACGAGTCATGAACCCAAGCGTGATAGAAAAAAGTTGTACACGATGAGATAATATAAGTAGTCATGTATAATCCTAAAACATACTCGATTTGTTCCACAAAAGTATATCGTTATGTAGCAGATTTAGAAGAATCCCACCTTTGTGCAAGTTGTGTACGAGAGACATGATCGCAAGCGTAATTGAGTGAAATAGGACACGATGCGAGAATATAAGTAGCCATGGATAATCCTAAAACATACTTAATTTGTCGTGCAAAAGTTTGTTGTTAGATAGCAGATCTAGAGGAATCCCTCTTTGGAGCAAGTTGTGTACGAGTCATGATTGTAAGTGTAATAGAACTAAATTGGACACGATGAGAGAATATAAGTATTCATGGATAACGCTAAAACACACTTGATTTGTAGCTCAAAAGTATGTTGTTAGGAAGTAGATTCAGAAGAATCATTCTTTTGTGCAAGTTGTGTACGAGTCATGATCACAAGCGTAATAGAACGAAGTTGTATACGATGCGATAATATAAGTAGTCATGGATAATCCTAAAACATACTTCATTTGTTGTGCAAAAGTATGTCATTAGTAGGTCTAGAAGAATCCCTCTTTTGCACAAGTTGTGTACGAGTCGCAGACACAAGTGTGATAGAACGAAATTGAACACGATGCGAGAATATCATGGATAATCCTAAAACATACTTGATTTGTTGCACAAAAGTATGTCGTTAAGTAGTAGATCTAGGAGAATCGCTCTTTTGCGCAAGTTGTGTACAAAGGATGATCGTAAGTGTTATAGAACAAAATTAGACATGATGAGAGAATATAGTTAGCCAGGATAATCCTAAAATATAGTTACTCTGTTGCGTAAAAGTTTGTCCTTACATTTCAGATCTAGAAGAATCTCGATTTTGAGTATGTTGTGTACGAGTCATAATCGCAAGCGTAATAGAACGAAATTTGACAGGATGAGAGAATATAAGTAGTCATGGATAACGCGAAATCGCACTTGATTTGTTGCATAAAAGTATGTCGTTAAGTGGCAGATCTAAAAGAATCCCCCTTTTGCGCAAATTGTGTACGGTTCATGATGGCAAGCGCAATAGAACGAAGTTGAACATGATGCGATAATATAAGTAGTCAAGGATAATCCTAAAACATACTTGATTTGTTGTGCAAAAGTAGGTCGTTAAGTAGCTGATCTAGAAGAATCCCTCTTTTGTGCATGTTATGTATAAGTCATGATCGCAAGCATAATAGAACGAAGTTGTACACAACTCGAGAATATAAGTGGTCATGGATAATCCTGAAACATACTTGATTTGTTGTGCAAAAGTATGTCGTTAAGTGGCAGGTCTAGAAGAATCCCTGTTTTACGCTAGTTGTGTACGAGTCATGATTGCTAGCGTAATAGAACGAAATTGGAAACGATGTGAGAATATAGGTAGTCATTTATATTCCCAAAACATACTTAATTTGTTGCGTAAAAGTATGTCATTAAATCACAGATCTAGAAGAATCCCTCTTTTGTGCAAGTTGTGTACGGGTCTTGATCGCAAGTATAATAGAACGAAATTGCAGACGATGTGAGAATATAGGTAGTCATCGATAATCCTAAAACATACTTGATTAGTTGCACAAAATTATGTTGTTAAGCAGAAGATCCAGGGGAATCCCTCTTTTGCGCAAGTTGTGTACGAGTCTTGATCTCAAGCGTAATATAACTAAATTGCACATGATGCGAGAATTTAAGTAGCTAAGGATAATCCTAAATGACACTTAATTTGTTGCACAAAAGTATGTCGTTAAGTAGCAGATCAAGATGAATCCCATGATTGCAAACGTAATAGAACGAAATTGGACTCGATGCGAGAATACAAGTAGCCATGGATAATCCTAAAACATACTTGATTTTTTTGTGGAAAAGTATGTCGTTAAGTAGCAGGTTCAGAAGAATCCCTCTTTTGCCCAAGTTGTGTACGAGTCATGATCGCAAGTGTAATAGAACGAAGTTGTACACGATGCAAGAATATGGGTAGTCATTGATAATCCTAAAACATAACTGATTTACTGCGTTGAAGTATGTCGGTAGATAGAAGATCTAAGAAAATACCACTTTTGCAAAAGTTGTGTACAGGTCTTGATCGCAAGCTCAAAAGAACTAAATTGGACATGATGTGAGAATATAAGTCATCCTAAAAGGCACTTGATTTCTTGTGCAAAAATATGTTGTTAAGTAGCAGATCTAGAAGAATCCTTGGTTTGTGCAAGTTTGTACGATTCATGATCGCAATCATAATATAACTAAGTTGTACACGATGCGATAATATACTAGCCATGGATAATCCTAAAATTGGATAATCCCAAAATATACTCGATTCGTTGCTCAAAAGTATGTTGTTAAGTAGTAGATATAGAAGAATCCCTCTTTTACGCAGGTTGTGTACGCGATTTGATCGCAGGCATAATTGAGCAAAATACAAAACGATGCTAGAATATGAGTAGCAGTAGATAATACTAAAACATAATTGATTTGTCAAGCAAAAGTTTGTCATTAGGTAGCAGGTCTAGAAGAATCCATCTTTTTCTCAAGTTATGTACTAGTCTTGATCACAAGCGCAATAAAACGAAATTAGACATATGCGAGAATATAGGTAGTCATGGATAATCCTAAAACATACTTGATTTGTTGCACAAAACTATGTCATGAAGCAGAAGATCCAGGAGAATCCCTCTTTTCCGCGAGTTGTGTACGAGCCTTGATCGCAAGCGCAATAGAACTAAATTGGACACGATGCGAGAATATGAGTAGTCATGGATAATCCTAAAACATACTTGATTTGTTGGACAAAAATATGTCTTTAAGTAGCAGGTCTAGAAGAATCCATGTTTTGCGCAAGTTGTGTATGAGTCTTGATCGCAAGCGTAATAGAACTAAATTGGACACGATGCAAGAATATAAGTAGTCAATGATAATCCTAAAAACACTTAATTTGTTGCGGAAAAGTATGTCGTTAAGTACCAGACTAGATGAATCCCTCTTTTGCGCAAGTGGTGTACGAGACATCACCACAAGCGTAATTAAGCGAAACACGACATGATGCGAGAATGTAAGTAGCCATGGATAATCCTAAAATATACTTGATTTGTCGCACAAAATTTTGCCATTAGGCAGCAGTTCTAGAAGAATCCTTCTTTGGTGCAAGTTGTGTACTAGTCATTATCGCAAGCGTGATAGAACTAAGTTGTACATGATGCGATAACATAAGTAGTCATGGATTATCCAAGAACACACTTGATTTGTTGAGCAAAAATATGTCGTTAGCAGGTCTAGGAGAATCCCTCTTTTGCGCAAGTTGTGTACGAGTCATGATCGCAAGCGTAATAGAACGAGATTGGACATGATACGAGAATATAGGTACTCATGGATAATCCTAAAACACACTTGATTTGTTGCACAAAAGTTGTATACGAGTCATGATCGCAAGCGTAATAGAAAGAAATTGGACACGATGCGAGAATATAGGTAGTCATGGATAATCCTAAAACATACTTGATTTGTTGCACAAAAGTATGTCATTATGTAGCAGGTCTGGAAGAATCCCTCTTTTGTGCAAGACGTGTACGAGTCATGATTGAGAGAGTAATGGAACGAAATTGGACATGATCCGAGAATCCAAGTAGCCATGGACAATCATAAAACATACTTGATTTGTTGAGGCAAAGTTTCTCGTTAGGTAGCAGATCTTGAAGAATCCCTCTTTTGCGCAAATTGTGTACAAGTCATGATCGCGAGCATAATTGAATGTAATTGGACACAATGACAAGTATCCATGGATAATCCTAAGACATACTAGATTTGTTGTTATGTAGCAGGTCTAGAAAAATCCCTTTTTTGCGCATGTTGTGTACGAGTCATGATCGCAAGCGTAATAGAATGAAATATGACACGATGAGAGAATATAAGTAGTCATGGATAACGCTAAAAGACAATATATTTGTTGAGCAAAAGTATGTCGTTAAGTAGAGCATCTCAGAGATTCCCTTTCTGCAATAGTTGTGTACGAGTCTATATCAGAAGCGTAATGCAACTAAATTTGACACGATGTGAGAGTATAAGTAGTCAAGGATAATCCTAAATTGAACAAAAGTTTGTCGTTAGGAAGCAGGTCCAGAAGAGTCCCTCTTTTGCTCAAGTTATGTATGAGTCATGATCACATTCATAATAGTGCAAAATTGGACACGATGCGAGAACATAGGCAGTTATGGATAATCTTAAAACATTCTTGATTTGTTGTGCAAAAGTATGTCTTTAAGTAGAAGATCTAGCAGAATCCCTCTTTTGGGAAAGTTGTGTGTGAGTCTTGATCTCAAGCGTAATAGAACCAAATTGGAAACAATGCGAGAATATATGTAATCAAGGATAATCCGAAAATATACTTGATTTGTTGCGCAAAAGTATGTCCTTAAGTAGCAGCACTAGAAGAATCCCTCTTTTCCGCAAGTTGTGTACGAGACATGATCGCAAGCGTAATTGAGCGAAATAGGATACAATGCGAGAATATAAGTACCCATGGACAATCCTAAAACATACTTGATTTGTCACAGAAAAGTTTGTCGTTAGGTAGCATGCCTAGGAGAATCCCTCTTTTGCGCAAGTTGTGCACGAGTCATGATTGCAAGTGTAATAGAACAAAATCTTACAGGATGAGAGAATATAAGTAGTCATGGATAATGCTAAAACACACTTGATTTGTTGTGCATAAATATGTTGTTAAGTAGCAGATCCAGAAGAATCCTTCTTTTGCGCATGTTGTGTACGAGTCATTATCACAAGCATAATAGAATGAAGTTGTACACGATTCGATAATATAAGTAGTCAAGGATAATACTAAAACATACTTGATTTGTTGTGAAAAAGTATGTCGTTAACAGGTCTAGGAGAATCCCTCTTTTACGCTAATTGTGTACAAGTCATGATCACAAGCGTAATAGAACAAAATTGAACACGATGCGAGAATATAGGTACTCATGGGTAATCCTAAAACATGCTTGATTTGTTATGCAAAAGTATGTCGTTAAGTAGAAGATCTAGGAGAATCTCTCTTTTGCGCAAGTTGTGTACGAGTCAAGATCGCAATCATAATAGAACAAAATTGGACACGATGCGAGAATATATGTAGCCATGGATAATGCTAAAACATACTTGATTTTTTGCACAAAACTTTCTCGTTAGGGTTGCAGTTCTAGAAGTATCCCTCTTTTCCGCATGTGTACGAGTCATGACCGCAAGCGTAATAGAACGAAATTTGACACGATGAAAGAATA
>CAODLS010209647.1:0-32523 GCA_948243855.1 Flueggea neowawraea | reverse complement strand
TGGCTGATGATTCACTTGGGACTCTATGCAATGCATAACTTGTTTATTTTTCGCATTTACTGTCACACAAAGTGGATATGTTGCAACTTCTTTTGCATTTTTCCTCAGTTCAAAGTAGTTCAAAGTGGATATGTTGCAACTCATGCGAACAATAATTACAAAAAACTTTAAATTTTTTATCACCACTAGAAATTTTCTTAAAATGAATTTTAAAAATATCGGAACTAGAAACTCGTCCTCCCGCTCCCCCCTCATTTCTTTGGCTGGAAATTGGTTGAATTTGACTCTCTTGAGTTCCAATATTTTCAACTTCAAAACTTTCAAAATGTTTATTTCCACTAAAATTTTTCATTACTCCAAAATAAATACGCAAATATTAATTAAATGTAATAAAATAATTAAATAATTAAATTAAACTATAGTAAAAAAATAGAAGGAATTTTAAAAATATAATTGTAAAAAATAACTTTGAGAAACATAGAAAACATAATTGTAATAGTAAAATGTATAAATAATTAATAAGAGTAATTTATAGAAAAATAAATTTTTGAGAGAGTGAGAAGAGATTGAGAGAGAAAAAATGGTGTAAAATTGGTAAGAATGGGGCGGGGTATTTATAGAGTTGAAAAAAAAAACCGTTGGAACCGCCAGTTGCAACGGTTAGAACCGGCGGTTCCAACGGTTTAGTGAACCACCGGTTCAAATCGCCGGTTGAACCAACGGTTCGACGGTTTTTAAAACGTGGAACCGGAACTTAAACCGTAACCCACCGGTTTAGTCGCCCGATTCTGGTTCTAATTCGCTTCCGATTTTGACCGGTCCGATTTCTGTTCGGTTCCACGGTTTCGGTTCCAATTTTACAACTCTACCACCAAGGAATCCACTAGTTAAATCCCAAGTTGTACGTTATTATAATTTTCTGGTTACATATTTGTTTATTTTAGGTAAATCCAAATTGTAAGGGATTGAGATGTCAAATGCGTGTTCTTTATTTAGTTTTTCTTTTTCTTTGTTAGAATTGTCAACAAGATTTTACAAATATTGTGGGGTTGATCAACAACAGCAATTAGGAATGGCATAAATCGCGGTGATGAAAAAAATACCTTGCGAAGGTAAAACTAGAGTCCTTGTGGACCACCGTGTGACTCGCCCTGGCCAATTTTAGACATGTTTATTAATTCATAATATCCTCGGACAATAATACAACCTTATTCCATAGGATGGGGCATGGAAAGGAAAGGAGTGATACTCGGCGTTTCGAAGTGAGTGGCAAACAACACCGAACCATTAATAAAATACTTCACAAATGTAGGGTAGTGGTCTATACAAAAGACAACATAAATTTGAAAAGGATTTTTTGGTGAATGCATTCACATTATGTTTATGTTAAATATGTGATAAATTATGTGCACAAAAAATAGGTGATAAATTAGTGTTGGGGTCTATCTCTTTTCTTTTTCTTTTTTTTTTCCTTGGTTGTCTAATCTTTTGTTAGGGCTTTTATCCTTTTGTTTTTGTTTGTGGAGTTTGCATTGCTTGTCATGTTGGAGTTTTCTCCGTCGAAACACGGTAGAGGAGTTAAGGTGTGGCCACTTTGCTGGATGTATCTAAGACTAGGAGTGACAATTTATGTTAGCGTATTATGTTTTTGTCATGTCAATCACAACACAATTAATAAACGTGTCAGAATTCTTCAAACCGAACAAGACCCATTTAATACACAATTCAATTAACATATTTAATGATGTACATAATTAATTTAATAAAAAAATCAAATTATTATACATCTAATTTTATTAAATGGGTCTTAAACTACATAATCTGCACGTTTATCTAAAAAGATTAGCTGACACGATATGATATATTTAACCTATTGAATCCATTTAATATCCAATTCAGTTGACAAATTTTAATAAGACACATCATTAATTTAATAAAATAATCAAATTATTATACATCTAATGTTATTAAATGGGTCTTAAACATGTCGTTTATATGTGGCATGTCTACATGATTAAGTTAAACTAGTCAATTCGTGTCGTAAACATGCTATGCGTATCAACCCATTTATAAAATACCTTTTGACGTGTCATAAACATGTCATGTCAAAATTGTCACCGCAAATGTATCATGTTCCGAGGATTTGTGGAGATAGTTTTTGTTTGGTCACCATCCTAAGAGGATGGGCGGTTACTCTCAATTGTGTTGAACCAAATGTGTTTCACATTTGATTCTCTTTGTATTTTGATTGATGAACTAAACTTAGTAAGATTATTTTGGAGAAAGAAAATAAATCCAATATCAAAGATAACCAACAAAAATGAAGAAAATCATGTTGGCACATCTAAGAGTCGACCCATGAAGTTTGAGAATCGACTGATGCATGAAGAACTCATTTGAAGATGTTCCAGACCTTGACTAGCCGACTAATGCACTTGGAGAGTCGACTAGCTGACAAAGAAGAGCAACAAATGTGGCTGATAATTGACTGGTAAGGCTACGAGTCGACTAACGGAGCAAAGACCTTGGATAGTCGACCTGTGAAAGTGGAGAGTTGACTAATGAAGAGCATGATTGCTCAATTTGACTTGAATGAACATCCATATGATTTGCCAAACAAATATTTCAAAGACAATGGTCATTTAACGGATATTTAACTTCGGTAGTCGACCAATGAATATGGCGAGTGGACTAACAGTATGGACAGAAGTGAAATTGAAGCGAGTAGTCGACTAGTGAGCATGGTAGTCAACTTACACTACAAGTAGAAATGAAAATTGTCTTCGGTAGTCAACTAATGACTTGGGTAGTCGAATAGTGAGATTTGAGAACTTCAAAATATCAACTTGATTGGTTTCTAATGTGTCTCTACACTATTTCAATGGTTTAATCAACTTGAAACGTGTCTTAAACACTACAAATAGAGGCTTGAAGGACAGAAACAAGCACTAAACTCTTGCTATATCAATTCTTCCTTTGGTGCTCAAAAATTAGTTTTGTTGTGGGTATTCTTGCTTCGATCATTTACTTCAAAATCCCATAACTTTGTTACTCATTTTTAAACCTCGTAAGATTTTTTATACAACTGTGTGTGAGTTAGGGAAGTGCAATCAAGGAGTGATTGCATAGCTTCCACTTGGCTTTTAGTTGAGCCAAAATCAACTAGTTGTAAGGGTTAAGTTCCCACTTAGTTTGAAAGTGGTTATTGTAAGGAAGAGCCTTGGTTGCTAGCATAGTGAAACTCAAGCTAGGATTTGAAGAGTGGTCGTAGGCACCGAGAATTGACCGAACTACTATAAAATTGTGTTTGATCTTTCTCTTCTCTTTTCATTTACTTGAGCTTGTTTTCACTAGCGCGCGCACACACATGCACTCTCATTACTAACATTTTGTTTAAGTATTGTGGTTTTGCAAGAAATATCAAAAAGAGCAAATCAATCTATTCACCCCCCCTTCTAGAGTGATTATTGTGTCTTCAAATTGTTCAATTATTGCAGGAGCGAGGACCAGGGTAGCTGTTAGTTGTTGCAACGGCGTGTTCATTGGTGTTGTCATCTTAGTATCTAAGCTATCTTTTGCAGGTGAGGATGGCATTTTTTCTTCTGGATGATTGTGGTGTATCTAAACATTCTGTTAAGGCATTGCCATGGTGTTTAGTGGTGATGGTAGGGTTGGCAGAGTTGTTAAGACTTGTTTAGTTAGCTTTTGCTTGTTTTTTGAGTCGGGTAAAATTGTGTTATTTTTTAGTCAACTAGATCCATATTCTAAACCCATATGCCTTATATTTGTAGAAGATTCAAAACATAATTATAATTCTTCTTACTCTTGTATCACTAATTTTATTTTGAGAATTCAACTCTGAAAAATCTCGACATAAAGCTTCAACTTTTATAAAGTATTCATTAATGGTGATGTTGCCCTACATGACTGATAATAACTCATTCTTGAGCTGTTGGATCTTGGTGTCATTTATCAGAGCGAATAATCGAACGAGAGTGTCCCACACCTCTTTAGGGTTTGCACATCTTTAATGTGTTTCAATAGATCATCCTCCATTTTTAGCGTTAAAACAAACACAAGGATATATTACCAACTTGGCTTTCCACTTTTTGAGGTCATATTGATTATTGGAGGTGTTGTTTCACTTCCTCCGATGATCTCCCATAAATTTTAGCTGAGCAGATAATCCATGCATTATAATTATAATTATTAAGTTTTTTCATAGTATTTACCAAAGCTATCATGTCCATCATGGTGACTTGATATTGCCCAATAATATTTTTCTGGACCAATGAACTTCATGGTTCTAGATTGTGCGCCAACGACAATTCTCTGTATCATGATCCTTGATCGTCTATGTCACGACACATTTTCAAACTATGATCGGCGTACAAGACGAACCTTCTATGGGAGCCCAGCCCATCTCGCACAAGCCTCAGAGATACAGACAATCTACCCACTCTTACCGAATAAAATAGTTTTCAAACCATTTAATAAGTATAAAAACATTTTATTATACTGAAATCATATGTATATAATATAAGTTATACAAAACTAAATCATAATATCAAGTAAGTATAAAAATATATCTGAAATAAACATAAATCCTGAAAGTCAAAATAAAACCCGGTAACCCAACAGTATCTCGGTGTAGAGCTCTAAACATAAACAAAGGAGCCCGAACCAAGTAGTGAAAATCTCCAAATAAGCCCCCTACCTCTTAGAAATCCCCAAAATACGAAAATTACATCTTTGGTTCCCTAAGACCATGGCTTACTCAAGTAACACAGGTGCTTACTCAAGTAATCCAAAGCATGACTTACTCGAGTTACACAGAATGCTTACTCGAGTAACCTGAAACACTAGCTTACTCGAGTTAGCCAAATGGCTTACTCGAGTAAGTCACCTACCCAGAAATTTCCAGATTCTAATCCACTTGATTCCACAGATAAAAATCAACACCAATCACCCACATTGTCTACCCCTGAACATTAATCTGTGATCAAAACCATCAAAACAACTCAAAATCACCTAAGAATCACTCAACCCCGAATTCATACAAGCCCATATATGAACATTCTTGATTCGTATGATTTCAAGTTTAATCTAAGTGTTTTTAGACTCCTAAAGGCACGGTTTAACAACCCCAAACAAGCCTTCCAACAGAGGCCACACGAAATCAAACTTATGAGCATTTTACCCAAAACCCTAATATGAATAAACTTGCATAAATGATAAAAAGAGAGGTGTAAAAGTGCAATCTTACCTCAATAGACATTTAGGAAGGATGAAGACTCACCAGAGATGATCTTACGGCGGAAGAGAGTGATTTGAGTGAGAAATGAGTGAGTGAAGCCGAAAGAGTCGAGGTGGGGGTATATATAGACCCCTGCCCAAAATGACACTTCGTTCAGCCATCTCCACGGCTTACTTGAGTCACAAATTTGCCAACTCAAGTCGAATTACCCAAAAAATGCTCCCAGAAACACGACTTACTCGAGTAACCAAATGACTTACTCGAGTAATTCATACTCCACTTAACTCGAGTAGGACCAACGGCTAACTCGGGTTATCCATGGTCTAGATTACTCGAGTAACACCACAACACTTACTCGAGTAATCCCACAAAAAATCACTTATCACCCACTCAACACTCCAACACCCAAGACTAGAACAAAACCAAATGGAAAACTATAGAAGGTCCTATTAGAATCTGACGGAGTATTACAGTTTATTTGCCGCATTGAAAATGGTTCCCCGACCACCATTTCTGACCTTTACACAGGTCTTTATCGACCTGCTCTAATTTTACTTTCACCAAAAAAAATTGCTCTGATATCACTTTTCGAATATTTATGAAGGACACAAAATATAAATTTTATTGTAACAGGGACTAAGAAAATAATTTTACACCATACTAAGTTCTTCACTAAATAGCACTGACACACTCAAGGACCACGCTCACACAATTTTTGTAGACATATTAATAGGAAAACTGACATTATTGCTGATTTTCAAGCAACATATACAATTGCTAACCCAATTCCTGTGAATTAACTTTTTCATTTAGTCCCATGTTCCATTTATGTAACTCTGATGCTATCAATGAATAAATTTCCCTCTTTGCCAAAAAAAAAAGAAAAAATAAAAAAAAATAGTGGATACATTCGGACTCCCTCACACTAATAGGACAAATGTCCTACTTAAAGGAACTCGTAACCGAATTTTTTTTTTTCAATACAAATTTGTGTAACCCAAAAACCGATATTCAGTGTCTCGAACCTAAAACATAATGTCCTAGGTATGGCTAAGCACGAGTCTTGGAGGTTCCCAAACTGAACAGAATATCCGAACCGAAAAGACCGGAACCGAAAAGTGTCATTGACTTTTGACTTTCTCCAAACCGAATTAAACCGAAATTTTCATTTGGTTTGGGTTTTGATCTTAAGCAATATTTGAAACGAAACCGAACTGAGAATCAGACCGAACTGAAGAACCGAAAATATTATATATATATATATTATATATATATATATATATTATATTATATATATATATATATGAACAATTATATATAAAGATTAACAATTAATTATATATAATCATAGGTGTTCAAATCATCAAATGTATACATAAGTGTACAATAGGTGTTCAAATGTGTGCAAAGGTGTTCAAAGGTGTTTTATACAATAAAAACGATAAATGTTATGATTTTTTTATCATAATTCCTTATATGCAATTGCATGGATGAGATTTATTTTGTATTTGATATTATTGAATTAACTAGTGTTTAATTTGAAATTTTATGTTGTTTAGGTTAATATTTTGTAGTTCAATTTGTTTTTAGATTTAATTTTTGGTGTAGAGTTACTTTTATGTTGGTTTAATTTGTTTGTAGATTTAATATTATGTTGTAAATTTATTTGTATGTATAAAAGTTTGATTGAATGTGTTTTGTTTTTGGAAAAAAGTCCCAAGAATTGAATTGGAACAGTCCCAGTTTCTCCGTCTTGAAAGACCCGAAGAACCGAACCGTTTTGTCTTGAAATTTTGGGTATTTCGTTTCAATTCTTTTGGTTTTCGGTTCGGTTTCGATTATTAGGTCATATCCGATCCGAACCGACCCATGATCACCTCTAGTTCTAGGTGGTGGTAGCATATTCCACTACGCTGACCACATATGAGACACTTCACAACTAACTTTATAAAGGACAACTTACAAGAACATCTTCAATTAAGACATTTTGATGAAAGATAAGAATAGTTCTCTCCATGATAGACTCTGTGATTAAGTCCTTTTGTCTGTTTTGGTTTTTTTGTTGTTGACTTTGTTTTGTATACAAGTTTGATTTTGTCTTTCTATTTCGTGTTATAAACACGATATTCATCCACCATAAGTGAAAATTATTAATAAATTAATAAAATATCGTCTTTTTTATTAAAAAAAATAAGACATCACTTACAAACTGACTCACCTCATTAAATGTTCTCACACATGTGGCAAATTTTAACAAATCAGGGTCCAAATTAACACATCATACGAACCTTCACTTCTACAAAGACAAAACCTTCGCTTTTTCATTTTTCAAAAACTTAGTCCTTGTTTTCTTCAGTTCACTCAATGTTAGTCATTTTCAATTTTTTTCACTTCTTCTGTCCGAAAATCTATTTTTTATTTTTATTTTTTGTCTTTTTTTTTTTAATTTAAGTCTTTTTTTTTTACTTTTTCACATTTAAATTATTTATTTTTTTTCTTTACTTTACTTTCATCTAATTTGCCTTTTCAATTTTTTATTTTATAATTTATTTAATTTATTTTTAATTTTAAACTATTCTATCAATTCTTTTAATCATCAAGTCCTAACTAAAAACCAAATAAAAAATAAATTAAAATTTAATTTATATTTTTAAAAACAACAAATAAAGAAAATAAACCTTATAAATACATTTAAAAAACCAAAAAAAATATCAATCTAAACTAAAAGTCAATCTATATTTTAAAAACCAAAAAATACAAAAGACCAACCTTTTAAAAACCTCTTAAAACTTCTTAAAAACTTTAAAAACCTTAAGTAAACCATATATCAACTTTTATTTTTTTCCATGAGAATTTTTTTTGTTTTACTAAACAACAACCTTATATCAACCTTAAGTAAACCTTATTTCAACTATTATTTTCTTTCCATTAGAAATACACCATAAGTAAACTTAAATAAACTTCAAATAAACACTTTAAAAGCTTAAGTAAACTTTTTTTCATGAGAACCAACAAAATCAGGGACCAAATCAACATTTTTCATACAACAATCTCTCCCCTAAAAATCAGATTGCAGTATCAACTCAATATCAACTCGATTTTCAACTCAGTATCTACGTTGAATAAAAATTAGGACAAAAATATGTTAGTTGAAAGGACGGAAAGGAGAAGAGAGGGAGAGGGAGAGACAAAGAAAGATAGGAAGAGAAAAAGAGAACTGACAAATATTTGATTGTTGATTAGAAATATTTCATTATTATTATTGAATAAGATAATTATTAGTAAAATGATTTAAACAAAAATGGAGAGATGCCGAGAAGAAAGAGGTAAGGAAAGAGAGCGAATAGAGAGAGAAAAGATAGAGAATAAAAAAGGCAATTAAAACGACAGAGAAGAGGAAGAATTTAATGCCACAGTTAATAAAAGAAATCCGTAAAATTAAGAGAAAGATCCGTTGAAAATGTTAAATTGTGGTTGGAAATTAAGAGAGAAAGATTGCGTCTGCCAGTTTGTAAAGAAAAGGCTAATTTGCAATTTTTAGGGTAATTAACTCCTTTATAAATCGGTTTCTACATATATTTTTTTTACTATTTCTTTAGTTAGAACAACCTAGATTTATTAAAGAGAGATTTTCAGAATTATGAAGTGAGAATCTTCTAGAGAATTGGAAAGAGAGAGAGGCGGTGATTCCTACCAATGGATATTTATAAATCCAAATAAATAAATACTTTTATTTTAGTATTGCGGTCAACTCTAATATTTTAGCCTGTAGACCTCCAATACTTTCAGTCGTGCTCATTAGTTTGTTTTAATGATAAAAGAAGATAATACCGACGCTTGTGGGATTTGGTTGATGACACAGATTTGACTAATATCCTTTTGTAACTATATTTTTAGGTGATTTTAACAATAGAGATATTATTTACATATTTTAAAATTGATTTAATAGCTAAAATTTTATCAATATTTAATTCAAATAATAAAAATTGAATAATTAAAATAAATTTAAAATATATAAAAATATCTTAATCATTAAAAATACATAAAGGAGATGGGATAAAAGCGCATCCATTTTTTATGACATAGGGCTTGTTTGACACCTTATAATATATAATATATACTATATTTTTTGTATAACTAATTTTAAGAAAAAATGTGATATCACTGTACTTTTTTACTATTTACTTACAACCAATTATTACTAAACATACACAATATACTATATACTACTAGTTACCAAACAATCCCATAATGTTATTTCTACTTTCGACTTTGGAAAAATTAGAGATTTATACTAAAAAATGACACTTTTTAAAAATAACATGTAAGCTTGTAAGTATTGAGAATATCACCTTATATTTACTACATATCAAAAATTTTATTTAAAAAAAACAGCGAGAAATTTGCTTATTTTCTTGAGAAATTGAGTTTTTGCGAAAAAATGACTTTTTTGTGAGAAATTAATTTTTTTCTTAAAATATATTCTTAATCCAGATTGTATTTTGGGTTCACAATAGCATATACAATTCATATTTTCAAAAAAATGTGAATAATTTTTTAAATTATTTTTTTAGTAATTTTAAACGATTTTTTTTTAATTAAGTTTTGAAGTTCATAATAGTTCACAAAAATAGTGTACATTATTATGAACTATTATGAACCATTTTAATAGGTTCACAACGGTTCACAAATAGAGTACATAATTCATATTTTTTAATTCTAAATATTTTTTTTTTTTTACTTTCACAATGGTTCAAAAAATAGTTACATTTTAAATTTTAAAGTTCACAATAGAGTACAATTTTGAAGTTCGCAATAGTTCACACAATACAAATTTTTTTAAAAAAATTAAATGATTTTTTAAAAATATTTAACAAATTTTTTCTTGAATTTTTTGAGCGATTTTGAGGTTCACAGTGATTTACAACGGTGTACATACATTATTATGAACAATTGTGAACCAAATAATAATAATAATAGTTTATAGTAAATATTTTTAAAAATAAACCAAGAGAGTAAAAAATGTACAACAAGGCTAAAAATGTAAAAAGCCAAGAGCAAACAGCAGCTAGGGTTTCCAAGAAACCCTAGTCGCCGCCACCAGAACGAGATAAGAGAGAGGTGCGATGGGAGAGGATGACGTGACGACGGGAGGACAACGACAAAGACAGGAGCGACGGAGATATGGCGCGACAGAGGAGAGTGACGGATGAGAGGAGGACAAGCGTCGACGGAGAATAAATGGAGAGGAAGACGACGAAAAAAGACGTGCGACGAGAGATGACGAAGACAGTCCCGTCATGACGAATAAGTGAGACGACGGAGGAGAGCCGATAACGACAGCGAAAGATGATGGAGAGGACGACAAAGGAAGGAAAGAAGAGAGAGGAACAATGCTAGGGTTTGGGAGGAGGAGGAAAGAGAGAGGGGGAAGATGAGAGAGAAAAAATAAAAAATATAAACGAGAAATTAAAAATTTATATGAAATTAATATGGTATTTTTAAAACTTGGTTTTAAATAAGTTATTATTTTAAAAATTAAACATAAAAAATAATATTTTTGTAGAACATAAATATAGGGTGTCATTTTTAAAAAAAAAGGCAAAACAAAATTACAGTTAGCGTAATTAGCACTTTGACTTTTCCATATTATCATTTCATCAGCAATACAGATCCTGAACTTGCATGGGCTTTCTGAATCACCCATATAGTCAACAAAAGTTCAATTTGGCCCCTTGACTTGTTAAAGTTAAAACGCATACTATTAAGGATATAAAAACTGATCTCACGCAACATGTGTGATTCACAAAAGCCATAGCGCACGAGAAGATGGGACATCACACATTATATGCCGTCTGAAATGGCATAGGTGAAAAAAAAAACTAAGGTTAAGTTGTTTAAGATGGTAAAAGCCGATGTGGTACTGATCAACTAAACAAGAAAATTCAAAAAACAGATATCTGTCATAGATCAACGAAGGACTATAGAAAATGAGAGAATTGCAACTTTATAACAAATTAAAATCTCAATTCTTAGAAATGGTTCCCTTTAAAACCAATCATCCAAAATGCTGCCAAAATTGAAAACAATATAAAAAAATTCCAGCATTTTTGGTATGCAAATGGTATTCGAACGATATTCATGTGGTTTTCATCCATCTCAATGTAATTTCATTTTAGTATTCAAGTGGTATTTAACTAGTATCCGATGAAAATTTTTAGCATTGGCATGTGAAATGCATGCGCGTGAGTACTGTAGAGTGCGCATGGATGCCACTCGCGCTCACATTAAACGTGGAATTTTAACTCGTACACTTGTAATTTATGAAATTTGTACTAGTGTTAGTTTTGGGGTGATATATAAGAGGTGATAATTTTTGACACGATAATATAATTTGTGAGTATACGATTACGACACTACACGAATGACATGAATTTAATTTTGTAATGTTTATGTTATATGTGATATATAATATATAAATGACATGACTCGATTATAAAATGTTTGACACGAATTTGTCCCTTTCATTGTAATATGACACTTTATGGTGTTGCCTCTCTTTTTTCTACAGGTAAAGGGTTGCACGAAAATTCACAAGCCCAAGGCTACCACCCAAATCAGAATTGAAATTGACAAACCCAGTCCAGATCTGTCATATGCGGCCAGTGAAATTCGATTCCAAGACAATCACACTTGGGCTTGTTAATTTGGTATTGGTTTCGGTGTACACCACCTTCCTCGGCTTTTCACTACTAGCTAGTGCATTTAGTTGGTGAAAAAAACAATGCATAACATAAACAATTCAATTTGACACAATTTCAAACTCTTTTTATGAAAAACCCTCAGGGTAGCCTAACGGTGGAGTAGCAGTCCCAAGTTTGTAGATCTGGGTTTGAGCTCAGGGGAGCAATATTACCAGAGATTTTTAATCTTACAGCATTGAGCCTTGGGTCATGTATTAGAATTTCGTGGATAACACTTTCGATTGTTGAATCCTGATGAGGTGCTGCGGTGATGAGACTCGGTTATCTCATCGGGTTTAATTATGACTCTTCGAACATTCTACAGTGAAGAGTAATGTAGCATGAATATGCTATTATCGGTCGTCTCCAACTCATTTTTTTGCTGTAAAAAAAACTTTTTATGAAAAATATCAGATAATTTGTCAATATTTTTTATATTTTCTGATAAGTTAATTATTTTTTTGTAATTTGCATCTAGTTATTTTTTGAAAAAGTAAGAGAATCGTATATATAATTCTACGCTAATTATGATTTTTTTAAAAAAAATTACACGTGAAAGTTTTACGCAAAACACAAAACAAATAATGAAAATATACAAAACGTAATACTATGGATTTTGGTTCGGTCGTTGTCCTTTTTCGTAAGCAACCAAATATTATTCATGATCTACAAAGTAAGAAGAGCTCAAATTGTGAAGCGGTGACGACGTGCAATGCATTTTGAACTGTTTTAGGAGAGGTCTACATTAATTGTTCTCATTTCTCATAAAAGACGCAACATTTGGAATTGGGATGAGTTCAATATGCCTATTTTCTAATCTGTAAGCAAAGGTTCGTCCATTGCCACTTGGTATGCCACAATGAATCCTTCCTCACTAATTTTGGCGGTACCTCGTCTAAATTTTATCACTATTGACAATCATAAATGTGGATGAAAATAATTCATCTGATACCTCTTTATATGGCTCTAAACTCAGCCATAAAGTTTTGATGACGAAAACATCTCTAATAAACTTTTTTTTGATTAGATAAAGAAGTAATTTTATTAAGCATGATCCACTAAGCAGTAAATTAGCGAAGGGCAAATAAAACTTCCACAACTCAATGTGGAGAAAACCCGCAAGTTACAACTGATTCTAACAGAAGATCGAGTTTGAGCAACGATAAATTTATTTACATTTCTAACAAACTCTAAATTTTCAGATTAATAATCAATTAAAGTTTCCACACATAGATTAAAAATAATATTTAATATTCCTATATTTTAAGATAAATATACCTTTTTATCCTTTGAATATTCAGAATAGTAAACATAAATTTGGAAAATCTATGAATTATGATGTATCTATAAAGGGATATAACTGTCAATACTTTCTTGAAGTTGTCAAAACACAATTATTTTAATTTTATTTTTTTTGTCAAAACAACTATCATTTCGAAGCAGAGGGAATAGTTCCAAACTAAAATTTTTGTATTGATAAATGAAATGAGAAATACATTATTCTTCTCGTCTGTAAATACTCTCAAATTATTAAATTCATATATTAACCAATAATTTTGCAGTTCATTAATATACAGAAGTCAACCTTAACTTTAAGGATGGTGAGTTCGTGTCCTTGCAGTTACCATTTAATGCATCTGTCGAGTTACTCGGTTGATTTTGCGGTGCTGGGACTCCTGTTTCAAGCAGGAGTCATATAACACATAAATATGGGTTTGCGATCAAATTGTAACACTCTTTCAACATTGTTCCAATTAAGTGAACAAAAGAATAGCTGCTAGACGTATATGACATTGACCAAACCATATAAAATTTTGTGTGTGTTGTCTGATTGTTCTTTACAACGATCTTCTTTACCGCTTTTAAAAAATAACAATCCGGTAGAAGTTCAAGTACGTTGGTGGCCGTTTGAGGCTGCGAAGGGTTAAGAATAGGAAATTGGTGGTGGGGACGAAATTAGTAAGAACTGACCGTACGTATCGAACATGGTAGGTTGCTTATCTGTAGCTTCACACATTCACTCACATGGTGGGCAGCAATTCGCAGCAGTGTTCTTAGACTTTCATTCACATGGGGGTGCTGTTGTCCTGCAATATCTTCCATGCATGTGATGCTGCGGCGACGTCACTGCTGATATAATTCTCACACAAGTTTGGATCTTACTTTGTTTCAGAATCTTCGACACAATCCTACAATTTTGTTTACTTCTTTGAGAGCTTTCATTTGATACTGATAAAGATTATCTATTGTTTAGCTAGAGAAAGATACATATCTTTTGCAAAATGTACTTGACATTTGCCAATTTTTGTGAAATTAGTCTCTAAATTTATTGTTTAACTAATTCAATTATTCAACTTGGGATGTTGATTAATATTTAGTGACCACATTGCTTAAATAAATCGGTCCATTTTAAAAAAAATGTTTAAATAATTTTCTTTTTTCCATAAAAATGCCGAGTCACTAAAATATGTCAATTCAGTTAGGCTGATCCCATAGAAATATCAACACTATCTAAACACTGTCCATCAAATGTAGCAATTTGCTAGGAATACGGTTAGCATATCATTATCTCAAAATGGGTTTGAATCATTTAACTTGAGAAAACTAGAAATTTTTGATATCTTTCTTCAGGAAATTATTAATCAAGCATGTATGCAACATGTATATTAAATATAACATTAGTAGTACATTTGTGGTGAACTACAAATAATATGAAATTTTGATTTATTTTTTGGGAAATGACCATCAAAATTTGATTACTTTAATGCGACAGTTTTTTTCATTAATTAAAAATTGGTTACTTCTTCCTATTAATCACTAGTATATCTTTGTCCTGAATTAATTAATTAATTTAATTTCAAATGTCTGGAGTTACATAACAATTAATAGTTCCTCCATACCTCAAAAAACTTTTGTTTGACTTAAAAAAAAAAACTATGATTTCCCATGTCCAAGGCACAAATACGTTGAAGAAGATAGTCAAAGCATATCAATTATGAAACATTAGATGCTTTAAGAAGTACTCCCTCCGTCCGCTAATGAGAAATTCGATTCTGCGAAATTAGATAAAAGCAATGTCCTACGTGTTTCTACATTTCAAAGTAGAATTAGATTCTTAAAATATATTGGGCATTCTAACTTAAGAAGAGACAACCATCCATTTATTAATTTATTTTATTGGTTTATTTATTTCTGTAAACAATAAATTAACAGATAGAAACGACACCAATTAATTAGGTGGTCCTGCATATTTTGCTGCATCATATCTGCCACTGCTAATATAATTAATTCACACACAATCAAAACAACAGGGTTAATTATTAGCCAGTAGTGATCATATTGAGATATGCTCTGCACCAATTATGGCAAAGATCAACCTAGCATGCATATGACATATTGGGGTGAAAACGTGCAAATTTTCACTGAGTTTTTATGAATTTTCAAATTCCAACATAGATTATTTCTCATGGGTCCAAACCCGTTAAATTTAATATACAGTTTATGGTATGAATGTTCGTTGAGAGAAAAGAGTAGCTATCATGGGTCATTTCATAAAATATTTGTTAATGGTTTCTATAAGGTGTCTTTAGGAGTAAACTTAATTTTAGTTTGGTATCGGATTATATCTTGACTTAATGGCTCAAACCGGTGCCATTCGGAGTAGGCCTAATTTTAACTTGTTATCAAATCTAAGAGTAGCTATCATGGGTCATTTCTAACTCTGCAATAAAAGATGGCATTGCTCATTGACATGGTGCTTATGCTGACGTGGAATTTCAGTGACAAAAATATAGACTTTGGTGATGATGTGGCAAACCATGTGTGAGTGCCATGTGACATTATATGACATCACAAGTGATTTGTTAACAAGCCACGTCATCACTTAATGGAAAAGTTTAACAGTTTATCAGAAGTTGCTATTTTTTATAATAAGTTGAAAGTTCATGATATGGTCATATTTTTGAAAGAAGTGATTATTGTTTATAATAAGTACAAAGTGCAGGTCAGTTTTGCTAATTAAGTTAGTTAAAAAATGAGGAATTAATTTGCAAATTTCAAATTATTTTTGTCTTAACATGAAAATGAACACTGTATAACTAAAATAGTTCTTCATATACAATGAATGATTTGAACATTATATATATATATATACCAAACATAAAAAACTTTAAAAAATGTACCACACACACAAAAAATAAATTTACAAATGAATACATAAAACAAATTCATTTATACCCAACACATAGGGCTTGCTTGGTTTGGGTCAGTGGATGAGAGAAGTGCAACTTTCCAGAAAGATAAGAACTTATTTTATTTGGTTGAACAAAAAAAATCGAACTTCCAAGAAGTCTACCATTTGACTTCCTCTTGACCTTAGAAAATAATTTTCTAATGGGAAGTCAGAAAGTCTAACTTCTTGATTTTTAATGACAATAAAGTTAGTGAAATACTCTAGAAAAAAAGCTCAAATTTATAACCATCAAGTAGTAGCTCTAAAGACAAAGAATAGACACAAGTGAAGTTGTACTAGAAATGACAAGTGACATAACAAATTAGGAAATTTGACGGAGATTGTAGGGAATCACATTGGTTGACTTGCAAATTGTTTCAAGCATGAATCTGAAACCAGAGACAGAAGAATGGTAGTTAATGCTGAGGTGATGAAAGTGGAAGGCTTATATCAAGAGGAAATCATTCTAGTGGGAATGAAAATTGCTCTTGATCTTATGAAAACTGACTATTTCTTCAGTCTTCCAGAAGATTTTCGCAAAATTTATGTATAGCTCTTCTGATAGGACATTACATTTCTTAAAGTTAAGTTTAGAATTTTGTTTTTATATCCTATTGAATTAGATTTATCTTTAATAGAACTACTTATTTTTGTTTGAATAATTTATTTGAAAACTTATGACAGTGAGATGTTTTAAGTCTTTATTCGATATATTATTTTTTATTATTTTTATAGAGTTTGATAACAAGAGTATTATAAACATTTGTAGTGAATTTTTTGGAAGGTGTGATTGCCAACCAAATATAGAATATCAAACTTCCTAATAAATTATTTTTTCAATCAAACACAATTGATATACACTTTTAAATAATAGCATCCCAAAAATTACTTTTTAAAAAGTTCAACCATGCAAGCCTGAAAAGCTCAAATAAATCTAAGGGGAAAAAAAAGGTTAGAAGTGTATGAAAGAAAACAACTCGATGATAAATCTATCTATTAAAACAAAAATAAATCATCTATGAAGATCTAACCCGCAAATTAGAGTGGCTGGACGAACACCAATTGCGAATATTAATGGAATATATGATTAAAAAGAGTTCATCCAAACCAAGTACCCGAACTTTTTATGAACAGTAAAAACAAATAAAATAGCATCGTCTAAAATTGAAGGCTTGCACACTAACAAAGACTTCATTTATATGACCAATTAAACGTTATTTTGGTCGCATACAAAAGTGAATAATTCTCTTGAATAAGAAGAATATTCCATATAATATTAATAGTATTTTAAGTATGCTTGTCTTCTACCAATGTTTTTTTTTTTGTCAGCAAAGAAGGGAATCTGAGGGCTACTAGTAGTGGCGTATCTTTACTAAGCATGACCATGCAAGTAAATATTTTTCTCCGTGGAATGTTGCTTTACTTGGTAGTGACCGAGGGAGACTCATCACGACACCCGTTAGGAGCTAGCGTTAGCCTATTGGCGTGGAGATATCTGAGGCCAACCGAGGAGACGGGTGAGTCTCGAACCCGGATGGGAGACACTGGGACAATGCTCCTTTCCGTCAGACTACCTCCTAGGAGGTCCTTCTACCGGTGGTATTTATTTATATATTTAGTGCTTTGGTGTATATCGAACTAATTATTATCCTGTTGTGTATAACTAAATAATAGGGTAATTAACTATTCCATCCATAAGTTTTGGCTAAATCTACAAATGCATCCCTTAGTTTGTAAAACCTTAATTCTTAGGTTCTCAGTTGCAACTCAATAGACCAAATTGATCCCTGCATTAGTGACTTGTCAGTGAGTTATTTAAATATTCCCTCATTTAGTCCTTCTGACAAGTTGTAATTACGTGTGTACCTTTTTGCTTTCCTGCGCAACTCCCTATGAGACTTTTAAGTTGTGTGCATTGTCATGCCATTGTGTTTGTTAGTTCTTCGTATCTACCCAGTTTACGTTTGTTATCCCATGCCAATGTATGTTTTCTTTTCGCATTTTGCTTCAACAAGTTTTCAGCCTTTGACATACACGCGTAAAACATTGCTTCCATGCGTAGGCTTTTAATGATATGATCGTTAGGTTTGAAATTATCTAGATATTGTGTTGATTCAATTATATCTTATCAGTTTGGCAAATCTCAACTTTGTTAGTGTGCAAGCTTTCAATGCACTTGAAATCCCAAGAGATCTCATTGTTTGCACCAGTTGAGTGATAAGGTCTTCTGTGCATTGCACTTTGTCTTATGTAAGCAATAAATCCTTGCGTGCATAATTAAAATTTTCTCTAATCACGCAAACATGTGCACATTTGTGATTCATGTATGTGTAACTCACCACATATCTCTGGTCCATAACTTACATGTGTTGTCCATGTTATTTTGTTGGAGTATTTTTTTGGGTGCGGAAGCTTGTTGGGAAGAAAGACAATAACACAACGATTTATAGTGATTAGGTCAAACCGTGCTTATGTTTACTACTTAAGTTCATCACTTAGGATTTTTCCAATTCACTATCTTTGAAGATTGATTCCGGCTTAATTCAACAAAGACAATACAATAAGGTTGATTTCGGCTCACACCTCTAAAACCTAACTCTCAATGTTGATTTTGGCTCATACATCTAAAGCTAATTCAAGGTTGATTTCACTCTACGCTCACATCTCTAAAGCCTTTATAATGTTGTTTCCAATGCTAACAACAAATTTTTCTCTCACTCAAAGTATTTACAAATGACCAACAAATGATAGTGGGACTTTAGGATAAGAGATGAAGAATAGACTGTCCACACTATGCTAATTTTGACCTATTTTGGGAGCTTTCAAAGATGGTGAATGTAAACTTGATAAAACAAGGAGTAAGCCACTTAATTATGAAGTTTGGAGTCCATTTTATAGAGTCTTGATGGTGTTTGAAGTTGTTCTAACCATTGGAGTAGCATAGGAACCCATTGGAAATCAATCATGAAGCTTTTTAGATGTTGCCAAACTTTGTTAGTTGAGTACCAGGCTTTATTGCACTTCTGTCCACTTAGGTATTTTATTACCAGAATCTGTCGATCGATTATCAAGCTCTAAGTATTCGTTATTTGACCATTGTGCTTCAAAAAATGACTTGTTAATGATGAAAAAGACCCGTTGAGTCAGCTTTAGGCTAATCATGACTCCACCGGTCGCCTACCAAGGTCTGTCCGTCGACTATCGGCTTACTTTGTTGACCAACGGAAGAATCGAAGAAGAGGGGTCCATCTTGAAACTCAAATGCCTTGAATCTAATAACTTGTTAAATCTCGAGAATTCATTTTTCACTATTTACCCAAAATATTCTATCAAACTTGAAAATTCAATATGAAGATAAATTTTAGACTTGACAAAAATCCGGTAGAGTTTCTCCCATATCTAGACTAAATTTCCTATAAAAAAAAATCCAACCAAACAACATCCAAATACAATCAATGTCGACATCAAACTAATTTCTCAATTCTCATTTATCTATTGAATCAAATTTTATATCTATACTTTATGATTTGAGACGTGGATTATCCTAAAGACAATTATTTATGATTGAATGACAAGTCTAACTGAATATATGATGTTCTTTACATTTTGACGACTTTAGGAATTGTGCTTTTAATGTATAAAGTATTTTCAAATAGTATGTAAAATTTATTTCCACAAATATTTTGAGAATTCGTTCATGAGACCTAAAATCCTTTCGAATGATTTCATTGTGTGTATATGGGGGAAATATAAAATGTGCTTCGTTTTCGAATAAGTTCCAGCCAACAAGATAGGAAATTACTAGATTTCCCTTGTTAGGAACCTCCATGAATAAGCTTGAGAACCCCTTTGTGTATGTAGACCCCCAACACATTAACGTGAAAACCAACACCAATTCGGTTTCAACCCTTAAGAATGGTTAGAAAATTAGGTTGCTTAGATAATTGATCAAAGAATTAGAATAAAGAAAACTCTTTTTGAATTCCAATTTCGAAACACTCCACAAGAAGCTAATCAAACTCTTTGAATGTTCATTAAATCATGTATTCTACTCAAGAACACAAAGATATAAGCAAATCAACCTTTAGGTTAAAACTCATTAAAATTTTCTCAATCATCTGGCTAAGAGTGTTTAAATAGCCATACATAGTCCTTGATAGATTAGGACTCCTAAATAATAGCTAATTACCATAAAACTAGGACTCCTAATTGTAAGCTACTTGCCATAAAATTAAATACATAAACATAGAAAATTAATTTATCACAAATATTGATAAATTCGGCCAGCCCATTAAAACACACTTAATTAATCCCATTAGTAACTTGAATTTGAATTAAGTTGTATTGGACTTGAGCTGAACTTGTTACAAAGCTTTGGTGGCTTTGTAAAGCTTCATTAAGCGAGTTCACCAAGCCTTGTAGATGATGGACTAATCCTTGTTGAAACTTCTTTGATCGAGACCTTGTTGTGGGTACTGGAGGCATGCTAATTGGATTAGAAGCATGTTGGTCTTGCACTTGATCCTTGTCTTGAAGCTTAGGCAGAGAGCCCTATTCGACATGCCCATACTGAATATGGTCTGGATGAGCTTCGACAGGACCATGTTAAATTTGATCTGGATACTCTCTTACATGACCATGTTGAATTTGATTTGTAGGCTGCTCCATAATAGCTCCATTAGCAGGAGAGGTGATTGCTAGAATGCTCCCTTAGCGTGAGAGGTAATTGCTAGCTCCATTTCGATTCGTTCTATGAATTTCACTTTGGCCCCTATTACATATATGTATATTTGCAATGTGTGTTATAACATTTCGAAAATGGTGTTGATGATTTATAAATAATATTTTCGATTAGTTCGATATCTATTTATAAGAGGATATATGCCTAGCATTAGTCAACTACCAGGGATATCAGTTGACTACTAGCTTTAGTACACCTTCTGTTTTGAATTTTTCACTTGCTAGTCAACTACTAGAGTGTGTGGGTCGACTCCTTGATGCGAGATAATGAATTTCTCATCTTTTTCTTTTACCAATTTGATCTTCTTCATCTTTAATGTTTTCCTCATCATCAAAATCAATTTAGGACATGTGAAATTGTCCAACAATCTCCTCCTCTTTGATGATGACAAAAACTTAATGAATTTAAATGCTACATCAAGGGCAACAAATTTGATCAAAGATTTCATCATTGTCAAGATGTTAGTATCATACAAAAGAATGTATGATCATGTTGAAATTTTTTTTCATGCCCCATCGCGGGCCCGTGATCGGCGTACAGGATGAACTGTTTATAAGAGTCCGACCCATCTCGCATAAGCCTCAAAGATCAGAACATACTACCCAATTAATCAGATTATTAAAACATTTTTAAAACACTTGTAATAAGAAATCAGATATATATAAATAAATATATCGAGTTCAGTGTAAACATATAACAAAAGCCAAAATGGCAACCCGGTAACCCAACTACATCTTGGTGCAAAAAGAGAGTTCGGACAAAAGTGCATCACTAACCAAAAGACATCTCACTGGTGTCAGGATGCAGAACAGTTGTCGAAGCCAAAATCTGTCAACATGTGATGAGAGAATCAAGTAAACAGAGAAACAAAGAGGGCCAGGGCCCAGTGAGGAATAACACTTTATATCACCTCATACGTGCCTTACAAGGACTACTTTGAAAACAATTCAAAGATACCACATGCAATATAAGTGGATATATATAAATATAAATATACACACTAGTACATAATAGTGTTCAAACATCATTTCTGAAAACGTTCGCAATCAAAGCAAACAACATACACGCAGTCGTATTAGATTAGTTCTGATTTAAAACATGGTTTCAGAGTCAAAATGTATATCAAATACATGGGACCAAAGAAAAGGTGTGCATTCGACACTAATAACAAATGATGTGGACTCCACCACAAATCAATATCAAATCATGTGTTGGATCAGAATACATGGCTACCAGCATCCCTAGTAGCTGGGATTTCTCAAAACATTGGTATACCAAAAGTAACGTTTTACCCCCGTAACAGAGGAGTCTCATAACAGAAAACTAAAACATACTAATATATAGTATGAAAGCAAAGCATGCAAACAAGCATTAAAATCAGAGAGGTTACATATATATATATATATATATATATATATCAGTTCAAAATAGAGTACTGATTAATAATACGTAATCAGTTTATCATGGACCAATCCTTAGATTAGTCCAATTTTAAAGTATGTTCGACATAGCAAAACTCATAATAGAAGTTTCGAGACACAACCTATGTGTCTAAAGCAGCTATTCACTCACTTGGAGATCCAAATGCAATCGTCAGTCAAGCCCGACTAACCGGTGGCTGATGTCGCGGCAAGAACAAGAAGCTGAACAAACGAATATATATCAACAGATATATCAGAGACAAATCGAAATGCGGTACTTTAGCAATGCCAAATGCATGATATGCAAATACAAATGTGGACTGTCTAAGATCCCCAAAAATCTATATCGAATAATAATCTATCATTCTGGACCCAAAATCCATAATCTATGTAAAATTACAGTTGGATCCCTGACAAATGTAAAATTACGTAACAGTCCTCAAAACAAACTGGGATTACTAACAAGCCCTCCAAGTAGTCAACCCCTAAATAAGACCCCAAACTCTTCAAAATCTCAAATATGAAAAATTACAAAATTGGTCCCATAGAACCACATCCTACTCGAGTAACCCCAAAGCTTACTCGAGTAAGACATCATTCAGCTTACTCGAGTAAACAACCTAGTTACTCGAGTAAGACACCACAATGATTACTCGAGTAAGCCCATGTGCTTACTCTGAATTCAACCAATTAAAAACGCTCCCACCAACCCACATTGGTTATAGACAACCTCCAAAATTTAAATCTATGGTCAAAACCATCAAAACAACTCCAAATCAACGAGGAATCACCCAAACCCGTTGGAAAACCTAACCCAAACACAAACCACACCAAATATTATGATTCCAAGCTTATTCTAAGTATATTTAGACTCCCAAAGCCACGATCTAACATCCCCTAACTACCATTTCAACAGAAAATGAGCTAAACCTAGCTCTCTAGCATTTTCGTCCAAAATGAACATGTCATGATTAAATGACGAAAATGATGAAATAGAATTAAAGGAAGGTCAATCTTACCTCACAATATGGTTAGGAACATTGGGCTAGCAACGGAAATGACTCATGGATAGATTGAGAGTGCTTAGAGAAATGAATGAAAGTGAAAGGCCGAATGGGTCGGGTAGGGGTTTATATAGACCTCTGCCCAAAACTGAGGCTTACTCGAGTAAGCCATATGCTTACTCAAGTAGCATATTCTCAGTTGTTCTTCATGTTCATCCGAGAATACGTCTTACTCGAATAACCAAAATAGTTTCCTCGAGAAATCCAAATGGCTTACTCGAGTAATCCATGGGTCATCTTACTCGAGTAACACAACAAAACTTACTCGAGTAATCCCACTAAAAACTATCAATCTTCCACTCAACACTCCAAAAACCAAGATCAAAACAGGACTGAACGAAACACTACAGGGAATCCGATTAGAATCTAACGGGGTATTACAATTCTACAGCTTTGATTTCATAGTCATCTAATTCATTCAATTCACTCCCCCTTTTTGTTGTCATAAAAAAGGTTAAACATTAACAAGTTCCAACTCCCCATATCAAAAACAATTTGTGCATAGTTTCAAAAATATCTATTCTCCCCCTTAATTATTTCAAAATTATGTCCACATTCAACAAATAAAAAAAATCATCTTATCAAAATCATGCAAATATGAACAATTAACAAGAAATAAAATGCATGAGAAACTAAAAAGATTGAGATTTTAGGAATACCTAATGTGGCGATAGACACAAATATACCGGTAGATCACATCATCACTAGAAGAAGAACTATCATCTCTCCTCCTCCTCTTTTTCTTCTTCTTCTTCTTTTTCTTCTTCTTTTTCTTTTTCTTCTTCTTCTTCTTCTTCTTCTTCTTCTTCTTCTTCTTCTTCTTCTTCTTCTTCAATTTGTCCCTTCTTTATGTTTCTTTCATCTTGTTTCTTATCGAGTTTTCATATTTTGCACACCTTTTAGAGTAATACTCCAATTCTTCATCTTCTTAGTCCTCTAAGCTTAATGCTTCTTCAGTTTCCTCTTCGCTTTGGTAGTAGGATTTAGCCTTCAAAGCTTTTTCTTTCTTTGGAATTCTCCCCTTTGAATTAAGAATTATCTCATAGTTTATAAGGGATTCTATGAGTGCATTGAAGTCCAAGGTATTAAGATCCTTGGTTTTCATAATCGTTGTTACTTGTGTATCCCACTACATCATTGGTTCCATAATCGCCGTTACTTGCATATCCCACGTCTTTTACAAGGATCGAATAATTTTTTTCACCTTGCCATACTCCTCGACCTTTTTCCATAATGCTTTTCTCTCGTTTGTAATTCCCGTAAATCTATTAAGGGCATTTATGGTGGACTCATCTTCTTTGATGGAGAAGAGCTCAAACATATTGGAAGAGTTTTATATTCGTTACCTTCACTTGAGAAATGCCTTTATAAATTATCTCAAATTTCTTGAGCACTTCGGCAACTTAAAAATCTTCTTATCTCTTCAACCATCAATTCACATATAAGAACTTGCATCGCTTGAGCATTTATCCTCTCATTCTTCCAATCGGAGTTTGTGTACTCTTCTTCATTTTTCAAAAAGCCATATTGATTTCTAATGATATGAGGGCTAAGAGCAATTATCTTCCAAATTTCTATGTCTTGCACTTTGATGAATATCGTCATAAGATTCTTTCATAGAGAGTAATTTAAACCATTGAATAATAGAGGATGAGAGAGAGATGCATCGGGCTTGAATGTGGAGGAATGGCCAAACTCCATGTTCTTCAATGTGGACCTTTGCTCCAAGGATGTTAAGCCTTCTCGAAAGTAGTTTGGGCTCTGATACCAATATTTGGAGTATTTTCATGGGTGCAGAAGCTTGTTGGGAAGAGAGAAAATAACACAACGATTTATAGTGGTTCGGTCAAACCGTGCCTATGTCCACTACCTAAGTTCCTCGCTTAAGTTTTTCCCAATCCACTATCTTCAAATATTGATTCCGGCTCAATTCAACAGGCCTAATACAACAATTTTGATTTCGGCTCACACCTTTAATGCCTAACTCTCAAGGTTGATTTCGGCTCACACCTCTAAGGCCTAGCTCAATGTTGATTTCACTTTAGGTTCACACTTCTAAAACCTTTATAATGTTATTTCCAAGGCTATCAACAAATCTTTCCCTCACTCAAAGTGTTTACAAATGACCAACAATGATGGTGTGACTTTAGGATAAGAGATGAAGAACAAACTATCCACACTATGCTCATTTTGACCTCTTTTGGGAGCTTTCAAAGATGGTGAATATAAACTTGATAAGACAAGGAGTAAGCCACTTAATTATGAAGTTTGGAGTTTTCGTTATAGAGTCTTAAAGGCTTTTGAAGTTGTTCTAACCGTTGGAGTAGCATAGGAACCCATTGGAAATCAATCATGAAGCTTTTTGGATGTTTTCAGACTCTATTAGTCTTCTACCAACCTTGTTAGTCGACTACCAGGCTTTGTTGCACTTTTGTTCACTTAGGTAGTCGACTACTACAATCTATCGGTTGACTACCAAGCTCCAAGTATCACGATCTGTTTTCAGACCATGACCGGCGTACGAGGTGAACTATCTATAGAAGCCCATTCCATCCTGCAAAAGCCTCAGAGACCATAACTTATACCCGAATTCATTAAATAACCATTTTTAAAACCCTTTTAACAATTTAATAAATAAGAAAAATCCAAACTTCTTAAAACATAAGTTTTCATAATAATAAAATTATTAAATCAGGAATCATAGTTAAATATCAAATAACATTACAGAAACAAACACCCGCAAGAATCCCGGTTTGGATCCACTAACAGAACAAATAATCTATGCCTGAACAAAAGGTCACTCACTATCATGTGGAATGCCTCACTAGGAATAGGACGCCAAACAGTTGCCGAATACCAAAAGAGAACCTAAAAAATAAGATAAAGAAAAATAGACAAGAAATAGAAAGAAAATGGGTAAGAATCCCTAGTGAGGAAATGACATGCCAAAGCGGCTCAGACCCTCACACAAACTGTTTGAAAACATTTCAAAAAACTATCGCATGCACATATATATTCAGATACTAGTATATACACTCGTATACATAATATAGCAGTTCAAAAATTCATTTAGAAAATGTTCGCCCAGATAATAAATAGCAGACAATGACAGATTCAAATATTAAATAAATTAAATAAACATAATTAGTTTTCAAAATCTGAAATAGATATAATATTTTCTTTTCAGAAATATTACCGAAAACAATATTTATTTTTCTCAAAACACTTACAGAGGATAAAATTTACTTTCAAGGTGTTTGCTAAGAGTAATAATAAGAATATTAGAAATATATAAACACACAAACACACACACATATACACACGATAGATGACAAATACATAATATTATTATTTCAAAAACAATTTTTCAAACGAAACGTACAACATAAAATCATGCAAACATTTAAACTAGAAATATACATATTTATGGCAGACAGTAGGATAGGATGGACAGAATCAGACAATATCAAAAGTGTGGTTGTGCCACTAGACAGAATCAGACAGAGTATGTGTGTTTGATCAAACACACGATCACCAAAATACCCTGATAACTCGGGCTTTCACAGAGCAATGGTATACCAAAAGTTATGCTACCTCGTAGTTAGGTGTCCCTTATCCCAAAAAATATAATATCAAAATAATTAATTTAAATAGACAGTTGTATAAATCAACAGGTAAAATTCAAAATATATATGAAGTTTCATATATCAGAAAATAGAAACTGAATACCTATTATTTTTGCTTTCAAAAATAGAGAAATATTTTACAGAAAAATATTACATAAGTTTATTTAAAAATACTATTTCATAGCATAATAATTTATTATAGAAAACCTATAAGTTTCCAAAAGCAGAATAAATAACAAAACAGACAGACATGTAGAACATAAATGATTTTTAGAAAATATATTTTATTAATATACATAAAATATATATTTATTTCAGAATAAACTCAGAAGCTTTCAGAAAAATAGATCTTTCGCAAACAAGTCCTCACATAAGCAAAGTTTAGATTTACCGATCTTTAGTTTATTGCAGATTACATGCTAGAGTCCAGACATAGTAAAAACTTATAAGTTTAAGAAAACACAACCTATGTGTCTGAAGCTGTCATTCCATTCACCTGAATATCCAAGCTGAATGGTCCAGACATGCTCCACTAACATGTGGCTGGCTGACCTTGTTGATCAAAACACAGAGCTGAAACAATTATCAGAACAAAAGCAAAATCAGAGACATGATGTTGGTACTGTGACAGTACCAAAAAATGCATGCAATGCAAATGCAGACATTGAACCAAAGAAGTCTATCTCAAAAATCAAACATATCGTAAAATTACAGTTTGGTTCCCCGACCACTGTAAAATTATGTTTTAGTCCCCAAGGGTTTCAAAATTATCAATCGGTCCTCAAAGTATTCTTAATATATCAAACAGTCTTCCAAGTAGTCAGAAATCCCAAATTAATTCTCAAACTCTCAGAAATTATAAATTAACCCCCAATATGAAAATATCAAACCTGATCCTCCAATTATTCAGAATCATGACAAATTAGATTTTCAATCATTTCGACAAAAAATTACACCAAAACATCGAACTCTCAATTCAACCGATAGAAATCGTTTTTCAATCCCTACATTGACTCTAAATGATCTCCTGAACATAACCCAACCATCGGTTTCAACAAAACAATACAAAATCGGTCTTAAATCATCCAAACCCGAATTTCACCATACCCATTGTTAAACAACTTCGAATATCATGAAAGCAAGATTAATCTATGCTCTTCTAACTTCAATAAAGCCTAATCAAGCATTCCCAAACACCCATTCTAATAGAATCAAACAACAACTCAAACCCATTTCAAAAATTCGGTCAAAACCCTAACCCAACCAAAACAACATCAAATCTTCATAACCCAAGCTTAATATATGATCCTTTAGCCTTAATACATCATAAACAAACATTATCCAACTCATTCTCCAACAGAAATCAACAAAATCAAACTCAACATTCAAAATTGTCACTATTCACATCCACCAATCAAAACATGATTCAATGCATAAAATGAAGAAAAGAAGTGAATAAAGATGTGTTCTTACCTCAAGGAAGCAATAGGAATTAATGAGAGACAATAGGTGATGAAGAGAGAGGGTTTTCAAAGTGAAAACGTCGAAGGAGAGGTGAAAATGATGAAGGAGGGTTGGTTTGGGTGTTATAAGTTGTCAAAACAAGGTTCACGTATGTCATTCTGAGTCTCACGTATGTTAGGGGATCCTCACGTATGTCACCAAACATCTCACTTACGTATCGTGGTGAAAAATTGTCTCTAGAGGCATCAGACACGATCTCACGTATGTCACTTTGAAGCTCATTGATGTGAATCATCTAGAAACCCAGCTCACATACGTCAAACGATGAAAATACGTATGCCGGCATAATAGTGCCTTACGTGTAAGATCAATACTTACATACGTAAGCACCCCTTAATGTGCGTTTGCATTTCTCAAACGTACGTTAAGGCCTTATTTCATTTCCCCTCGATTTTCTTCACTTCCGAACACACATCAGACCATTCCCAAGGCTAGTCAACTTTCGAACTTACAAAAATACATCATCAACCTCCAAATCATCAACTCAAACTTTGAATCATCATTTAAATTATTTAAGAAACAATCTGACATTGAACGGAAAGCTATAGGACTCCAATCGAAATGGGCGAGATATTACACCAAGTATCCATTATTTTATCGTTGTGCTTGATCGGGTTCTAGCAAGCGTACTAGAATCGATGTAGTAATAAAACCCTTGGAGTATTCCTCGGGTGTCAAATCCTAAGGGAACATGTACTAGTTAATGATCGAAAAGGAAAAGAAAGCAATAAAAATTGAGATGTTGAGTTGTAAGAGGTTTGGTTTTAAAAAAACATGAAACGAAAATAACAAATTAAGCAAAAGTGTTTGGAATATTGAGAAGTAAAAAAAGAATCCTAATTACTAAATCAATGAAATGGGGTTTAATGGAATTGAGTGTTCTCTCCACCAAGTTAGCCTAAAGCCTCTCTCAAGGTCATTTAAGCCATACTTACATTTAGAAAAAAAGGGTCCTCTCGACCTCAATTAGCTAAACTAGGTTCATTAATCCATTGGAGAATTTCATCGATCACATTGTAGGCGTAGGTATATCTCTATCCTAAACCATATAAGTTTAATGCAAGTCGACCTCTCCTAACCTTCATCTCTCGATCCATCAATTAGGATTATCTAAACTACCATCAAGGTGATCAATCTCAATAATAGTCAATTAAAACAAGCCATTAAATCATTTCCAATGGGCAAACATCAAATTAAGAACATAAATCACAAGACTCATTAATTAATATATTGAACATAAAACACAAAACCCATTCAAAGATATAACAAGTATTCATCAAAAATTACAACTCAACATCCAAACACAAAACCTAAACTACCATTGTTTAACGAAAATAAAAATGAAAACTAACCTTAAAACAAACCACAATACCAAAAACAAATTGAGAAATGGAAAGCAAAAGGGGAGGGGGTTTCCTTTCCAAGTCCATAGGCCTCTTCAAGGAGCCCTCATTTCATCCTCCTACTTGAGTCTCCTCTCTCTCTCTCTCTAAGCTTTGATGGTGAGTATGGATGTTCAAAGGATGCCTAAAATGATGTTGAAGAGTTGTATTTATAGCCCTCTTTGTCCTCCACAAACCCTAAGAATATTCCCCAAAAGATGCCCCTTAAATGTGCTTTGGTCCCCACAAGTTTATCCTTTTTTGTCATTTTCTCTTTCCTCACTGGCATGCGTCACGACCGTGACAAAATGAGTGTCATGACCGTGACACCTTTCTGCTCAAAAAGAGGTTCCAATTTCCCTCTATCACTGCTGTGACAGAGGCTGTGATGGTGTCACGGCCATGACACTTTGTCTGTCACGACCATAACACATTTCTATGTCACTTCTCCTCCATTTTTCACTTGTCACGGCCGTGACACTTGGTCATCACGGCTGTGACGCTTCTTTGCTCCTCTTTTCCTTCAATTTCTTCATCCAATCATGAGTTTGTTCAAGTCCTTACCACTTTGCATCATTTTTTCATCATTTTCAACTCATTTTCATGCAATTCATTCACGTTATAATAAACCAAGAAAGGTAATAAATTCGTGCACAATTAAACACATTTAGGACCAAAATGCAATCTATTTATGCTTGAATTATTTGGTAAATTTAGCATACATCAGTGCTTCAAAAAATTGACTTGTTAATGATGAAAAAGGGTTGTTGAGTCAGTTTTAGGCTAATCATGACTCCACCAGTCGACTACCAAGGTTTGCTTGTCGGCTACTAGCTTAATTTGTTGCGTCTACTTCTCATTAGTCTACTACCAGTTTCAGTGCACCTTCTGTTTTGAATTTTTTACTTGTCAGTCAACTACTAGAGTGTGTGGGTCGACTCTTAGACCCAAGATCATAACTTTCTCATATTTTTCTTGACCAATTTGACCTTGTTCATCTCTAATATTTTTCTCATCATCAAAATCAATTTAGGACTTGTGAAATAGTCCAACAATCTCCATTTTCTGCGCATCCAAGTACTTCGTCTATTTTACTCTTCTTTTGGATTTCCAAGCTTAATCCAATCCTAGGTTGCATACGAAAGCTTTAGGTTGGGCTGATAACATTTTTTCTTTTCCCAGATACATATATTGCAATTAGATTATGTGTGTTATATCATGAACATTTATAGAAAACGTGCATAACAAATAGTCACATGCATTATCTGAAACGGCTTCCAGATTTTGTCAATTATGAAAATTTGGAGGAATTTCAATTTTGACCATCACTTGTCCAACATGAAGTTAGGTTGATGGTTTAGGGAAGGGGGGCTCTAAGAACAAACAAGAACATGATTAAGAAGAAAAATCGACTGGAAACATGAGAGGAGACAACATTGATCTATGGTTATTCAAGAAAAGTATTACATTGATGGCAAGGGAATTAACAGGAGAGAATAGAGGATAAAGGTTGAAAAGAATAAGTTTTTACTGTGTCTAGGTTTACTATATCAGTGTTAGTATGATGGTAGATGTATTGGAGAAAGAAATGGATGATCTAGATAAGTAGGTCAGGAAGGTTGGTTGTTCAATGATGGCTTAATTTAGAATGTTGTATTCAGTTACTTAAATCAAAATGCAATTAAGGCTGAAAGGGTATTTATTGTCTTTCACAAGGAAATTAACACTAAATAGAAAATCAACATGGGTGATTAATTACTAGGGTTTTAGAAACTAAAGGCTGTACTGTTTGATGGTGACAAACCTCAGGGACTAAAATCTAAGGGGCCGGATGCAATGAAAAAAATGATGTGGCCGGTTCACTTGGAGAAGGGTGTACCGAAAAAAAAAAAAAGAAACAGAGAAGGAAACATCTAACAAATACCGAATATCTTTTGAAATTTGAAAAGAAAAGAACCCAAAACTTAATTTGTTTCTTCAAAAGAAAAGAAAAATAAAAGCATCTTCGCCGAAACAACGGGTTTCTCACTCATCGTACCCAAACTTACTAGATTCAAGTATATTCTGCGAAGTCGGCGTATAAACTACTACCATCCCCGCCCATATGTACCACGCCCGAATCAACCCAAAAACATTTAACTCCAAACACCAACCCTAACCCTAACGCATACGAAAGAGAAAACCCAAATAACTTACTCATCTTCCTCCATATAAATACACCAACCCCAAATCCACCGCTCCCAATTCTAGACTTTCCAACATATCTTTCTCCAATTCTAGATCTCTTCTTTTCTTCATAATCTTTTCCTTATCCGACATCAATCTCCTTTGTGGGTTTCGACTCATCCGTTCGAAGACGACGAAATCCAATAGAAACGTCGTTGTTGTTGTTGTTGTTGTTATTAGTGGTGATTGTTGTGAATGGTGGAAATCTTAAGCATTAGTAATTACATGCTCTCCCTTTGTCAATCAAGGGCGGGCTTTGTCTCTGCTGCCTCTGCTTTTGCTTTCGGATCCTGCAAGGAAGGCTGGTA
>CAODLS010209631.1:0-14975 GCA_948243855.1 Flueggea neowawraea | reverse complement strand
TTTTCTTCTTCTTATCCTTCAACCTCCCCATCTCTTTTTGTTGATGCTTCTTGTTTTTCAACAACTTTTCATAAGTTGTTATCCTTTTGGAGTAAAATTTTAGCTTTTCATCCTCCTCTTCATCAGAGCTTGTCTCTTCTTTATTCTCCCCTTTTTGGCAATGAATGGAAGCTTCCAATGCCTTCCCATACTTTGGTCTTCCATCTCTTGATTTAAGCACAATCTCATAATTTATGAGTGACCCAATTAAAGCACTAAATTCCAAAGAATTTAAGTCTTTGGACTCCATGATGGCGGTGACCGTTGCGTTCCATGCTTGAGGAAAAGACCTTAAGATCTTCTTCACCTTGTCGCTATTACAGATTGGTTTTCCAAATGAGGCAAGACCATTTATGATTTCCACAAAGCGATCAAGCATGTTGTTAATGCTTTAATCCTCTTTCATAGAGAATAACTCAAATTCGTGTAGAAGCATATTAACCTTTGTTTCCTTGACTTGAGTTGTGCCTTCATGAGTAAACTCAAGCATTTCCCAAATCTCCTTGGCATGATCACAAGAGGAGATCCGATTATACTCTTCTTGACTCAAAGCACAATATAAGAGTTGAATGGCTTTGGCATTTCGACTTAGAGACTTCCAATATTCATTGTTGAAGTCTTTATACTCCTTAGGTATGCCATATTCATTCTTGGGAATTTTTGGACCAAGAATAACCTTCCATAGCTCGATATCATAATATTGGATGAAAATAATCATCCTTTTCTTCCAATAATTGAAATTTGAGCCATCAAATAAAGGAAGGGTATAAAGAGAATAATTGGATACATGTGGAAGAGAACGACCGAAATTCATAATGTTGATGCAGATCTTTGCTCCAAGGATGTTAAGACTTTTTGTTGGAGACCTGCTCTGATACCACTTGTTGGAGAATTTCGGTATCTTGGAATGGACAGCGGAAACGACTTGAGAAGAGCGAGTTGGAGTGATGCAAGAAAAACAACACCAAGATTTTTATAGTGGTTCGGCCAACATTGCCTACATCCACTACCTAAGTCTCACTTAAGCTTTTCACTATCGATGATTGATTACGGTTCAATCCAACAAGGTCAATACACGAGGTTGATTCCTGCTCAACACCTCCAAGGCCTCACAATATTGTTTTCTATAGGTTCACAACAAATCTCACTTAATGTTGTTTTATACTTAGGTTCACAATGCTTTTCACTATCGATGATTGATTGCGGCTTAATCTAACAATGCCAATACACGAGGTTGATTATGGCTCAACACCTCCAATGCCTCACAATGTTGTTTTCTATAGGTTCACAACAAACCTCACTCAATGTTGTTTTATACTTAAGTTCATAACAAACCTCTACAATGTTATTTTCTATAGGCTTACAACAAACCTAACTCACACTCTCAAAGTGTATACAATTGTTTACAATAGATTGAAGCACTATGCTAGAGTTGAATATTTGAGTTTGATGTTTGAACTTTGATCTCTAGCTTGATTGATGGTTTTTCTAGGTTGGAATTGATATGAAATTTGGCACAATGAATTCTGATGTTGTTCAACTCATTCATGCCCTCCTATTGATGTATTTATAGCCCTTTGAATCAATATGACCGTTGGAGAGAAGAATATAATCGTTGGAGTCCGTTTAAAGCTGTCTGCTGCTGTCTGTGACAATCTCACGTACGTACATTACCTGACTTTAGCTCCAGCACACGTACGTGAAAATTACTTGACGTACATTGATCATAGCCACACCTCCAGATGACGTACATTGAATCTCCTCTGCGTGCGTTGTTGAGGATCCAATAGCCTTTGTTTTCAATCCGGAGCATCTTACGTACGTGAAACTCCATCTCACGTACTTGAGATCAATGTGACATACGTGACGTTTTACTTTTGCGTACGTCAATGAACACACACGTACGTTAACTTCGTATGATGTATGTGAAACGTGCTTCAGAAGGTTCCACTAGTTTCTGTTTGTATTCAGACCCTCTATCACGTACGTGAAGATATTCTGACGTACGTGAGACGCTTCTGTGACTTGATTTCGCCAATTTAAGCTTTCCAACGTGTTTCTCTTCAACTCAAACGTTTTTCTCTTCATCAAAACCTTTTGCTCATCATCAAAACACATAAGGAACTTATTGTTGATCACCCATGATCCAACACGGAGTTCCAACTCCTCAGAAAGTTCAACATCTCATCCACCTCGCGAAGTTCACCATATCCTTGTGGACTTCACCTCCTCGAAAGGTTCAATATTTCTTCGTGGAACTCACCTCCTCGGGAATTTCACCTTCTCAGAAGGTTCAACATTTCCTCAGAAATTTCACCTCCTCGGGAGTTTCATCATTTCCTTAAGAGGTTCACCTGTTCGGGAGGTTCAATATTTCCTCAGGAATTTCACCTCCTCGGGAGGTTCAATATTTCCTTTGGAGATTCACCATTTCTCATGGCGCTCATCTCTTTAGGAGGCTCAACATGTCCTCGAGAAGCTCACCTCTTCCTCGAGAAGCTCACCTCCTCGGGAGGTTCAACATTTCCTCGAGAAGTTGATCTCTTCAGGAGGTTCACTATTTCCTTGAGAAGTTCGTGATGAGGTTCAAGCTAGAATCAATTGTTTTTTACTGCTCTTATTCGTGTGCTTTTCTTTTCTACACTTGTATGCATCGTTGCTCCCCAATCATATGGCGAAATGACTTTTTGGTCAAGTGATTTTGGTGGAGTCTTAGTGGTAGTAGGAGTTGACTCACTTGTTGAGGATGAAATAGAAAAACTATTGTGTGTGCCTATGACAATACCACTTGGGTTTCACTTGCCACAAGCCTTAGCGAATAAGCTATTGCGTGCGTTAATGACAAAACCACTTACGGTTTCACTTGCCACATGTCTAAGCAAATACATTGTAGCATGCATGACAACACCATTTGGGGTTTCACTTGTCACTCATGTGCGATGTTCAATTTTCCATTACGTGTGTTCTACAATGAGCGCTCGGTTTCTAGCAGGCTTCTGCTCTATTGTCACATCGCAGTCTATCTTTTCATCACTTTGTAAGAGCCCGGTTTTCCGCAAGCTTTTTTACTCACATATTTGTTACGTGAGAGCCCGATTTCTCGCAAGTTTGTCTACTCACTTTACTTTTTTTGTCACGTGAGAGCCCTGCAAGCTTTTCTACTCACGGTTTAGTTATTTTCCACATGAGAGCTCAATTACTCGTAAGCTTTTTTACTCACGGTGCATCCCAGTGGCCTCAAGATGGTTCTTATGCGTTGTTGGTGAGGAACAAATGCTCAGATTCACTCCATGTTCTTAGGACTTTTGGTTACATAGGCTCGATTTCTCGCAAGCCTTTTCTGTTTTGTGTGCCCAAGCACTCGGCTTGCCTTAACCTATTCTTCATTCACAACATAAATTATTTATGCAAAAAGAAGATATGTTATTTATTCAAAGTAACAAGTTACACAGGAGGAAGATAACAAAACTTAAATGATTAAACTTCTTTTCACCCGAGTGAGTATCCGACGCTCAAGTTAGTATTGATTTTTGGTAGAGTAAGGGTGTGTAGAGCAAGTAGGGCATACCTCGACAAGTTGTCTCCGATCACTATTTATAGAGTGGAGAGTTGATGAATTAATATTTCGTAACCTCCCTCTTTAATGATTATTGTAACATATCTGTTACAATTTCGTCATTAAATATATTTAATGAATATTTTTACTCATGCCATATCGTTTATAATTATTTATTATGTTTTCCGGCACCTTTTTCATAAGGATAAAAAAATTTAGTTGTTAACATTAATTTTAATAAAATCTTCCAAAATTGTTCTTATTACTACTAAATGATAATCAATTGTATAATTTATTATGTATTTAAATAAAAATGTTATAACAAAATGCCACATACTTAAAAAGAAAGAAAATCTATAATTTAGAAAGAATACAAAAAAATTATTTATTTTTATAGGACAAATAGAGTATTAAATTACTAAAACTCAAATAACCTTTATGAACCTCTAAAAGAATTTTTACAAGCCAAAAGGATCATGTTTGGAGGGTCCACTAATTTAAACAAGTGAGAGTCAACTTTGGTGCTTTCATATAACAAAAGCTAAAAGTGACAATCTTCAATCAATGTGCTTCACAGAGCAAATACATGATTTTTGATATGGATAAACTTTCCCTGAGATTGGTTGCCACAAGAATTAACAAATCAATCAATTTATCTAAGAATTATAATATTAACGATTTTTCACTCATAACAAGTGTTTTATGATATTTGAACTCTTGATCTCTGAGTAAATAATCCACTCAAGACCAACATATTAACCATTGAATTAACTTGTTAGTATTTATCAATCAATTTTTAAAGTTCGTTCAACTCTTTTTATAACAAAAAGAATCGGGTTTGCATGTGGAATATCAAATTAGTATATTGTTGTTTAAATATACTGAGCTGTAAAAAGATTGTATCATTTATTTTTCACTATACAATTTACTAAATCTATCGATCTCATATTTATTTCTACAATTTCTCACTCTGTTATCATAAACAATCAAAGATTTATGGTCAATCACTCCTGTTAAGCCAACTATGGCTCAGCCATTAAAAGGATATGTAGAAAATGTTCAAATCAGTAGTGTATGTATTCTGACAGCAAACTGTTGACATTTCTCCTAACAACAATGGTGGCGTTAATTAGCAGATGTATGCAGCAGCATACTATACAGATACTAATACAAAACAAGATCAGTAAGTTTCCATATTTGGAGCCTCTTAAGGCAACTATCATACAACACAAACATTTTCTGTAAAAAGATCTTTGGAAGGGCTAGAAACAAAGGGTTGAGCTCATGAATATCTAAAAGCTGCTTCAGTCTCGTATGAATTGTTGCGAGGAAGGTGAACGCTGAGATCGTCCAGTGTGGCGCGGCCGTGGATGCTTAGGCCATGCTCATTGGCCAAGTGCAGCAAGCATATGAAACATAAATGGGGAGAGATATCCTCAGCTGCAGCAGCTCTGCAGTCAGTAGGGAATGTAGCCAAAAGGTTTCTGAAAGAGACTGGTTCTTCTTGATCCTTTCGAAAAAGAATAAACAACAAAATCAGAAGTCAGCAATGAATTCTTACAACAGACAATTCAATAACAACATGAATTATCAAAGATGATGTATTGTAGTTTCTCTGAACTTCTCTGATTTCCATCCATGTTGAGGATGAGAAAAATGTGAACTGGACAAGTAAGACAACATCATTCAAGGAGTTCATGAATCCTGATATACCCGATCACGAAGACTAACAGTAAATCTGATTCATTCACTAGGAATCTATATGTGGGTTAAAATTGGATGAAGACTGAAAGAAATCCCAACAAGTTAAAAAATGATCTAATGCCAATGGAAATATCTTCTGTCATATGAATGTCAGCATAAGTCATACAATTCTTGAACTTGTAGAAAGATTTTTTTTGGATATTAATAGAAGTAACACTGCCTCATTAAAGAGGGGATCGGAAGTGAGTTATGAATGGAATGGGACCATTAGTCATTAGAAGGTAAATACTATGTTCCACTAGTGACCTTATTAAGCAGACCATAGCTCCCACAGGATTTCATGCCAATAAAGTGTCTTCCAGAAATGTTATTATGAGGATCAAATGCCAGATTGGAAAAAAATGCAAACAGAACTTGATATAGTAGTCAACGAACATCGTATTAAAGCGTTGTAACATGTGAAAAGAGCACTAATCTTTTATTTAGACAAGCATCTTGTATAAAACAGAATTGACAAAGGTACTTAATTGAGTAATCGAAAATAACTGATAAATGAAGATCATATCTATCTTCGTTATTTTTTTCACAAAGCGTCAAATGCAGCATTGAAGTGATCCACAATAAGGAAAAAGAAAAAAAAAAGAAAAGAGATGCCGTTTTTAGGATCATACAACAAACTCTATTCCTACATACAACTAATGAAAGCAATAGGTGTTCCAGCCTACTAGCTGACCTAGTCTTCTGACACAGTGCAAGATACCTAAGTTCAAGTAATTTTCACCAGGGGTGGTTTGATGAAAAAGATGATCTGGGAATTGTAAGCATACCTGAACAGACGATTGAGAAGATCCTTGTATCTGGTGCCAAAGAGTTTCTTTCAGTGCCTGGACATCAACTTGCTTTGAAGTCTTGTCATAGTTAACTTCAACTTTATTTACCTACATTGTTCACAAAAATGAAGCAATTATAACCGCCATGCCATTAAATCATTGTGTTAGAAGCATTGCAAATACAATTAAAAAGCTTATCCTTCCTTCAAGAAGAGACATGACCAGGAATAAAATTACATCGAATAAATTTGAAAGTTCATCATAGTTCTAACAATCTTAGATTGAAAGAGATGCCAAAAACAAATGATGCAATACATAGAAAATTTAAAATCACTACTCAACCTGGCGAGGCATAGATACAAGAGTGTCAGGGTCTTCCACGTCACTATAAGCATTTCCATCGTCAAATTGGCCACCAAAACCATCTTCATCATCCCATGATGGTGTTGGCATTGATCCAAAGTCATCAGATTGCTGCCTTATTCCATCTGAAAATGGAGGAGGATGATTATGATTATTAAGGGAGGTGTATGCCATTATCACAAGAACACCTTTTATACATCAAATACGGATAAGCAATACAAAAAACATTGAAAGGAGAATATTGGAAGGTGAAAAAGAACAGACATGTTACAAATCAAAATCTTTGGTAAATAAGTTTCTGTGAAACTATAACAAATAGGAAATAACATGTCAAGACAGTAAAAAATATTGGGAAATAAAATAATTATCAAGGAACTGCTAATAATTGACTTAAGGAATCGAAAAAAGAAACATTGTTTTTGCACCTAGCATTTTATTTTACAACTGTCAATGTGAGTTCCTTGCAATATTATACAGCTAGAACAGCAGTGAGACATAAAAGAAAAAATTTTAGTCCTTTGTGGTCCTCCTATCCAGGAGTAACTAACAAAAGCCAAGGCTTCTTAATTACATAACTCACCAAGATGAACAAATTCAATTACACAGTTGAGTCTATGTTGCATTGTTTGTAGGAAAAGTTTTGTCCTAGGATAAAAAGTTTCCTTCACAATTGCATTACTATACTATAAATTCGCCTCTTCCACGTGTCTTGCTTTTGTTTATATAATCAAAACTTAGGGATTACCATAGTTTTAGTTGGACACATTTTTCTACTTCAAAGAGTTGGACTAACAAAAAATGCTACAAGTATTTAGCCTTTGTGTTTCAAGCAGTAGTTGATGGTTATGCGGAACAAAAAAATAACCTTTCATTACCCCAAGCTGATACTAACCATAGCTGTTCATATAACTAATATTTTATTCAACCAAAAGGGGAAAGGAAGCAAAAAGAGAAAGCTATAGCAATTTTACAGTCAAATATAAAGCACAGAAGAACAACACAAAAATAGGGGCATAAATCAATGAGCCGAATAAAATAATTAATATGCATATAGAAACGACGGTTTTTTAATATACTAACAACATCATGAGACTGAAAGCAAAAGATTGCCAACATAAAATGTTAAACAATACCCAATGGCTTTTTTTGAGAACAAAATAAAATTGTACAAGCATCCCTGGTAAACACGAAAGGAATTTCAAGGCTTATAAGTTTTTTAAAATCAACTTTTTAAGTCTAAAAAACTCTGTTAAGGAGAAATTATTACCTGAGGACCTCTTTCCTTTCTTCCCAAGGCACTGTAACCAAAACATTATCTTTAATAAATGACAGAAAACTAAAACTTCAATGTCAAATAGTCCATTAATCATATAATCAACAATTATTACCAATACTTTAGGCAGCAGAAATAATTTCACGAGATCCTCTGGTTGATAATGGCAATCCTCTGGCAATGTTGTTTTGCATGGTGCTCTATTTGCAGGCAGTAACAATGACCTAGGATTTTTAGGAGGAGCAAAGATATCTGGCATCTCTTCATCCAATGCTTTTGTGAAATCAATGTCAACTTCTGCCTGCTTCTTTGCTTTTTGCCTCTTTGTTGCTACTGGTAAACCTTCCCCAGTAGCAGAATTATCCTCTGAAACTGCACAAATTAGCTTTGTTACAACTCACTGGAAATGGATTGCTATTTCGAAATGCTGGTATAGCAACTGAGCATTCCAAAACCTTACCTTTAGATTTCCGATACTTCCAATGATCAGGACCAGCCCAAGCATTTTGCTTCGATGTAAATCCCATATTCAAGAACAAATATGAATCTAATTTCTCAAATCTGTCTTCTGTGTCATGATCATTGAAAGATAATGGTTCATTTTCCTACAACCAACCATTTTTCAGCAAAATGCACAAAAAAAATCTTCAGGAAATTCCTCAAATGTTTAGTAGACATATAAATGTATCATTAAGGATAAATCTATAGCATAAACCTCATGATAACTGGGGAAAGATGTATTCATGCCATTTGAGTCGTCCTCAGCAAAGCTTCAATGGTCATCTTGATCAAAATTCCAGGTCCTGCTCGTTTCAAATGCATTAACATCAATCTCAGGCTCAACATTGTGAGTTGTGTCATCTTTATCAATTTGTTCACCTGATTGATCGTGAGAAGTAAAGGTATCTAATGGGCGTCTATTATCTTCATTGAATTGGTTGACTATATGTTTCTCCCTGAAGGTTTACAAAATATTTCTAGTCTTCAACAAATAAAGATAACACCTGCACATGGAGATCTTGTAAGGCGGTTGAATGGTGATGAGAATTACAAGATCAAACATATTCCTTACGTGGAAATGAGGGAAATGACATTTGAGTCAATGATTGGCATATTTTCCTTACAAGCACAACACTAATCTACTCTATTCTATGTTGAATTGTCATATGTTATATTCTTTGTTGTCATTATCGTGTATTCTGGTGTTATATTATATAAAATCTCAGTTTCATTTTGTGAAATAACTTCTGTTTTTTTATTTAATTCAAAGTAAAATAACTTTTGTTTATTTTGAGATTTCGGGTTTGATTTCATGTTAAATCCAGAATGCTTTGCAATTAATGAACTAATTTGAGTGCAAATGTGTGAGAAAACTGATTACTTGATGTCCTTATCATTAAAATTAAAAACACTAGTGTAATTAATCTCTTATTCTTCAATCAGACAATCAATTTTTTCCTGTCTCAGTAACATTAATCTTATGTTTCTGTATTCCAAAATTCAAATTTAGAATCTGTAATCAACAATATGCTAAATAGAGTAAAAATTTTAAATAATCAATGATGACAATAAGAACATTTAGATCCATATAAAACTCACTTTTGAATGGAGCCAGCTAAATTTCAACAGTCGCTAAAAGAAGTCATTAATGGTTGGATTTGTGATATCAAACAATGAGAACAAACTCATCACCAGAGTGCTTCTTCAAAAGGGTTTTGTATTTATGCTTGTATTCAGCTGCAAAAAAGCAGAGTAGAGGGAGTTTTTGGTTTGGGTTGATCCAACAAATTATAATATTTCCTGATCCTTTCTTCAACCATGCCTTACTTCAACTACACTCCGGAATGGTGGATCTGTTTTTACTGGGGAGTGCCATCTGAAGAAAGAGTTTGTGGAGCCGATGACACTTGTATTGATGATGGAGACAAAGTTGAGAGGCTAGCACCGAGCTCCCAGAAACTCGGTGCTCTTATCATTGGTTTACACCAGATATCTCGCTTCGCTGGCACTCTACTGGTAATTTGTCTTGAATACTGCAAAACTCAAAACTCAGTGGCAAGATTTTAGCAACTTTGCAGAAGACGATTTAGTCAATCAAATGGTGGTAGATAAGTCAGTCCATGTCTCTGTTTGTCCTAGTCCATCGGAGATTTTGATTTCGTGTTTACCAGGTCATTAGGAGTTATTTACTGCATATCTCAGCTAATGGCTTAATGGCTGTTTTTTAGTCTATTTTTTTGTTAATTTCTGTTAAATGTACAACCTGTTTAAAGGCCACCAATTGATGAGTGAAGTGTGACGATCAAAGTTTGGGGTTGTGCAGTATGGTTATAAAACTCACTTTTTGTCATAGAATAACACATCCGATCAAGTTTTTATTCCAGATCGTCACTTTGGCCGGATTTTTGACACTCAGGATGGGAATGCCAATTAGGGTGTCCACGTCACTTGATGCATGACAAATAAGTGCCACGTGGACTTCTCATAATCCATCTCATAACTAATTCTGATGATAACTACAAGAATTCCAGCTCTGTTTTCAGAAAAGAAAGTAAATAATTCACAATGAAATTCTCCACAGTTTAATGCATTTCTAAACCATCGGTGGGGAACCCAATTGCTTGGCTTTCATTTATAGTTGAATCCTCCATAGTTTAATGCATTACAATTACCCCTGCACGTTAGATCTGCTGCTAATTTTTGTTATGCTTATTATTTGATTAAGGTTCGCTTCAGAAAAATCCTTGGTCCAAAATAGGTAAATTAATGAAAAATTGTTGATGTTTGTGTGTTTCAATGTTTTATATTAAAGTTCAGTACATTTTTCCTGTTTTAATGAATAATATCATTTGATTTAAGTTAAGTTGCATCATCAAACGATTTTTGTACCATCTGGTTAATTTTACTTTCCTTTCTGCAAAAAGTCATGAATGAGTATAGGGTTCTCAGTATTTTTTTAAAAAGTTTATTAGAGGAAAATTGAATCTGAGCAATTTCCGTTTGTTAAACACTTAGCGTAAGGTACGTTGTTGACATTTAAATTTGAAAATAATACGTTGAATATGTCCAGTTTTGTTTACGCAAGTCTAATAGAAAGCAAACATCCTTCCAAAATAGAAGTTCTAAACAAACTAGGATTATGAAGGGAAAGCAATACACGGTCACACTAGTTCTATTCCGACTATGTTTCTTTGTGTTTGATAATACATAAATTTACATTACATGCCAACTTTAACTACCAATAATAGCGTACGAGAATTGAGCAACAACCAAATATGAGTTCAGAACTCTCTCAATCCGATTTTTCATGTATTCCTGAAGAGCTTTTGGAACTAACATTCAAGCGATTAAAACATGCCCGAGACGCTTTTTGATTTCAAGCGGTATGCAAGCCATGGAAATCAGCTGCTAGAAAGGCAAGATCACAGCACCAGGTTGCCTTGAAACTTAGCCCTATGTTATTTGCAGCTGCTGACGAAGATTGTGATTCTGGTCATATTTTTTGCAACACTACTCAAGGTTGGCTCTTGACCAGACACTATGTTTGTTATGGCTCCACAGGCCTTCTAAATCCCTTGTCAGGATCTTTCATTCCTCTTCCGCGATTACTGATAAGGAAAACTGTTGCTTCTTGCAATCCTTCGGCCCCCATTGCATTGTTCTGGCTATCACTAATTGTTCTAATTACTTGGTATTTTGCAATCCATATAAGGAAACTTGGAGAGGATTTACGATTATAAGCGGTAATTGTTCAGATATCATTTATTACAAGAAAAACTTCTATGTTCTGCAGATGGAGGGAGAAGTTCTGCTTTGCGATTTAGGTCCTAAACCAAAAGTCATAAACTTTGCTCCTTCGACTGAATTAGACGGCGGCAGACATTTGGTTGAGTCGTCAGGAGATCTTTTGCAAGTCATTGGGCATGCTGAACATTTTCAAGGTAAATTTATATATGTCTTTAAGGTACTAAAGCTAGATTTTAATGCCCGGAATTGGATTCCGGTGACAACCTTAGGAGACAATTCGCTGTTGTGGAGTAGTGATCAATGCCTGCCAGTATCTACGAAAGATTTTCCAGAGTTTAAAAGTAACTGTATCTACTTTGTCCAAAAAATGGATGGGCATTATATTTTAAGAACATTTGATTTGAAGAGCAGGAGATACGAAACAATTCTCAAGCTTACAGGAACTGTCTCCTCTTACCATTGGTTTACACCAGGTCACACTTGGGTCGCACGCCAATGCAATTGATCAACCACCTCCTTTACCAATTCAAGTTTCCCTCTATAGAATTTATTTTGTTCACAGTAATAGTGATGCAGGTCTATCAGGTCCATCAGGAATTCGCAAGAAGAGTGCTCGTCTCATTCGAAAACCAGCAAAATATGATGACTGTGTGTAACAGAATGGCTAGAGAATATTGTTAGTTACAGACAATGATGACAAAAGTTGTTCCAACAGCCAACAAGCATTATATTCATCTATAAATAGCAGAAATGAACACAGAAAGGGATATGAATTACTCCCCAATTTCTCTCTTTCTCTCTTGCCTTTACTTCTCTCTCTCCTGTCTATCTCTTCTTTCTCTCTCTCCTTTCTATCTATGATTTCGTGTAATTTTTCTTTTGCCAAAAATGGTTCTACGATTTGAACTTTCGACTATTTTTTTTTTTGCAGTACGAACTTGAACTGTTATGTATGACAGGTTAGATATATATGTCTTAATTTTTTTTTCTATGTTTCATGAGCTGCACTTCTGGGTTTAGAATTTTTAATATACAGTGAATTCTGAATCTGTAACCAATTTTGATTAGATCTACGATAACCCATTTTGGATGTTAAAACTAAAACAGAAATTAAAAAGATTACTGAAACTGAACTGGAATTGAAATTCATTTGCATTTACCGCACAGGTTCATATTTCAAGCATCGTTAGTGAATATTGAAATAAAAAGGGTTGCAGAAGAACCTTAACAAGGTATTAATTATATTTGGTTGAGTTGTCAGGAGATCTTCTGCAAGTCATTAGGCGAGCTTCTCAGGTACTAAAGCTGGATTTTAATTCACGGGATTGGATTCCGGTGACATGTTTAGGAGACAATTCGCTGTTGTTGAGTAAGAATCAATGCTTGCCAGTATGAAGCAAAGATTTTCCTGAATTTAAGAGTAACTGCATCTACCATGTTGAAGATGGTTATATTTTAACAACATTTGATTTGAAGATCAGGAGACACGAAACAATTCTCAAACTTTCAAAAAATCGCTTCTCTTACCTTTGGTTTATACCGGATATCAAGCTCCGGTCGCACGCCAAGACAATCGAACCACCTTTTTAGACCAATCAAATTTTTATCTGCAAAAGCAGAAGAATTTATTTTGTTTGCGGTCGCGGAGCTAGGTGGGGTCGGCTGACTCCACCGGTTATTCGCGAACCCCCAGATTCTCTACTTGCTCTGTTTCATTCCGCCAATTGTACTTGTTTTGTTTCATACCTGCCGCTTCATTGTAAAGTCGACTCCACCTTAATTAAATTTTGGCTCTGCCATTGTTCACTGTATTAATATTTGTACATCTGAATATATTATTTTCTTTGCGAGATGACATTTCGTGTAATTTCCTTCTCTAAAACAAAATTCACGAGTTGGAACATCGAACTATTCTTTTTGCAGCATGAACTTGAAGATTATCTATGGCAGCCTCTCCCTAATTTTTGCAACTGGATTGGGGGATCTCTCTCTCATTTCTGATATCTTCCTTATCTTCTTCTTCCTCTCTCTGCGTTATCAATTTCTCTATAATTTGTTGCTTGATATCATTGAAACTTGGTAACACAATTAATATAATCACCCCAATCCGTCCTCTTGGCTATCATTTCGTGTTCTTTCAATTTCAACGCATTAGTTGGTATCAGAGAGTTCTCCTGTGATCTCGAAAAGCAAAAAATGAGTGAAACGAAAATTGGTATTATAAGCCTGAGCATTGGTAGACAATAATAGCAGTATAAAAAGAAAAAAATAAAACGAAAATTGGAGTGAAACAACCATATGACTGTATTCTGCAGAACATAATCTTGGATCACATAGATGAATTAGAATGTACAGTCTTTTGGTTGGTTAAATAGGAGCAATTAATTAATTTTAATCAGAAATGGCTGCCGCCATTTTTATTCTTTTCCCTTTTTAATCTGTCTAATTGCTTTGGATTCCTTGCTGGCTTTGATTAATAAAAGAAAGGATATAGAGAGTTCTATACTTATGGACATGGATATTATCAACAGAATTTGTAAAGGATTATGGCAGCATGTTCATTGAGCACAGCATCTATCTCATATTTCTATACAACTTTTGAGGAAATTTTTGTATTTCTTTGTCATTATGACTTAAAATTATTATTCAAATGTTGTTGAATTTTTCCACCACTTGCATGCCTACACTGTCCTATATATACAATCTCTCACGTTGCGTCTTGCAAACGAAGCTCAAATTAATTGGAGTTTGTTTCCTGTTGCAGTTCAGACGTGCAGGAGAACATGAGTGAAAGCAATGAATTGGAGATCAATGACTATTTAAGTTTGCAGAACGATTCTTCTTCCAATTCTCAGTTTTTTTCAGAATCTTCTTATCTCAACACGAGTACTCGAGTGCAGTAGGCAGTCTTATGCTTGCTGCTGTATGAAGCTGACCTGATATTCTCATTAATTATCATAAGTAGAAATATGGAAAATCCAGAAATTGTTAATTGGCAAGCAGTGAAGCAAACACATTTTCTGCTTTATGAGATATATTTATTGTAAATGGCAAGCACACATTGTTTAAGACTGATTGAAATTAGTTCATACAGTGGACAGTTATTAGTCACCGACTTCATATACATTCATAACATTATTTAGTACTTAATTTTACTAAAACTTGTTCTGATTAGATTGAGCTGAAAAAAGAGTGTGGATCCGGAGGAATAGGGACTTGAACAACTCCTTCTAGCATATTTATGATTTTCTTCATTGAGGGTCTCATTGAAGGATCCTCCTGAATGCACCACTTTGCCACTATCACATACTTCTCCACTTTGGCCATGTCATGAATTGCCTCCTCATCACCCTCCACCAACACATGCAGCTTTCCTTTTTTGTAGCATTCATATGCCCAATCTGCAAGTGTTGCCTGACTTATATCATCTGCATTCTCGTCCAATCTTTGTCTGCAACAAACA
>CAODLS010209622.1:0-26816 GCA_948243855.1 Flueggea neowawraea | reverse complement strand
GAATGGGTCGTGACATTTGAAGTGTTGAGAAAAGCTGAGAAAGATACAGTTTCAGCAGCAAAGTCACCAAAGAGGGATGATGATTTACAGACTCCAACTCCAAAGCTAATGAACAGGAACAAAAAGCTAGGCTTGTTTTTTAGATCCCCTTACATGCCATGTGAGACATCTTCAGAGAAGGGAAAATCCAAGAAAACAGTGTTACCTTGTGCTTTGGATGATTTTATTGGTGGAAGTCTTGTTGATGGTTCTTCTTTCAAAGATTTCGTTAAATGGTTATCCAATGGTCGTTCAAAAGGGAAAAAGAGAATCAAAAAGTAAGTGTTAGTTCATAATTTTTTTATGTTATTCTTTTTTGTGATTGTTTATTATATGTTGTTATGTTGTTTGCAGGCCTGTTTATAACGCAAAAGCAGATAAGCTTCAACCACCATTTGATCTTGGCGTTTCAACTATTGAATCATAGAAATGGTTCTATCGATTGGCTACTTCAGGAGAGCTTATTGAATCAAGCGTAAGATCTTTTTTCATTTTTAATGTAATACATGTTTGTTTATATTGCTTTATATCTGTTTATTTTTGTGTTGTTTATACTTGTTTATACCTGTTTATACTTGTTTATGATATATTGCTTATACTTGTTTATGATATGTTGTTTATACTTATTTATACATGTTTATATTTGTTTATGATATGTTGTTTATATAATTATAATACATGTTTGGAAGCTTTTCGTGTTGTGATCACTAGTTTTTACTGTTGGTATATGTTTTTTGGTTTGTGCAACATCTTGATGTTATTTTTTATCAAATAAGGAGGAAGGAAAAATCAATGGAGAAGTATGGTGGTTTAAGGTTTACTACAACTAATAATTATTTTAATTAGAAGATACAAGTTTTGTACAAAAAAAATTTCGATAGCGGGAGAAATACTGATTGGATACAATTTGGTGACCACTTAGTTGGTTTTATCACTGGACATGTAATGAGGTGTCCTAAGGAGTGGTCTTCATTGATCATGTGCTTTTCCCCATTCACATATCCAAAGAAGCCTTGGGTGGTAGATTAGATCATTGGGTACTAGGGAGATTTTCTTTTAAAGAGAGGTGCATATAGGTTTATGATTCATTGAAATCTAAGAGGACTGAGGAAGGAATTATATCAGTTGTTGCTTCGTACTCAATGTTACTCCTCCTCTTCTTCAAATTGTGCAAGTTGTTAGATGGTAGAGACGACAATGTTCTCATGTTGGATGCTTATCAAGACATCAATGAAATAGATCCCATCAAAATTGAGTTTTTCTCTATTCTACCAACTTAGGAAAACAAGTAAAAGTGCAAAACTCTTCACTCTTTTTTTTCATATTTTCTATTGTCTTTTTGGTTAATCATTTTTTCGTTTATGTGTCACTTTTTTCAGTGATTGTGGCTTGTTTATTGCATCATTTATGGAGTATTTAATTATAGAGGAGGAAATTCCAGTAAAGAATTTTGATGTGAACTCCCACATATTAAGGTTTGCATCTTTACTGTGGTCGCATGGACTGAAGAAGAGATGGGAAGATGCTACTAGTGGGGAGGAGTCACCACCTAGATGGTTAGATTAGATAGTTGATGGGTACATGATATAGAGAACAAGATTGTCTTTGTTAATCTCCTATTATTATTATTATTATTATTATTATTATTATTATTATTATTATTATCTAGTCAAAATGGATCACAGTTTCGGTTCAATTTCTATTGGAAACAAACAAAATAACCCAACAAAAGTATCGCAGGTTCGTTTCAATTTTTCTACAGATAAGAATTCATGGCATTAAAGTGTACATTGGATCTAAACATTTTAAAAAAAACATGTAAACAAGTTGTAAAACAGTTATAAACAAGTGTTTTTAAGCACTTATAAACACATATAAACAAGTTATGAAAGATTTATAAACTACTTATAAACACATATAAACAACTTTTGAAGAATTGCTTGTAAACACTTATAAACAAGTTATGAAAGTTTTATGAACAAGTTGAAGAATTGTTTGCAAGATTTATAGACTAATTATAAATGCTTATAAACACGTTAAAACAAATTTTATCTTATTTCAAGCAAATATAACCAACTTATAAAAAAATCCTAAACAACTTTTAGAAATATAAAAACAAGTTATAAACAATTATAAACAAATATAAACAATATATGAACAACTCATAAATAATTTCAACAGATTCTAAACAACATTCTTAATGATTATTAGAAGAGTTTAAGAATGTTTATTACGAACATAAAATTAATAACATGTCAAGTTTAAAGGGTTTATTATGTGTAAGTTTTTGATAAGCTGTAAAAGAAAAATATTATGTTTAAATGGGAACATTTTCACATATTCTCTGGTTTTGGCTTGGTTGTGTACATCTTCCACACTTGTTCTTCGTGGTGCCCTCATCATGTTTTGTAATTCGTCTTTTTCTTAGCCTTCCTGGTTGTATTTTTACATTAGGTTTTGATATTGTCATCTCCTTGACTTCATCTGGTATATCCCATGTGCTTTCATATAGTATTGGATTGATAGTTGTTCTGTATGTATCTAACAAATTTGCATTTGTATGGTACTTTGTCGTAGTTGTTTAGATGTAGCTTTTTGATAATTGCTATTGCATGCTTGCAAGGCATTTCATCCATTTAAATGGATGAAAAATCATCTTCCAATCATGAATCATGTGTTACAAATGTATAATAATTTAACAACTTATCGCAAAACCTGTTGCATGAACATGTTTTATTATTCAGATCAACAGGGTATGTATAAAGTTCTTGATGTACGTTGTACACTTCTGCATCGACTTCTTCAACCTGTATTAGTAATTATATAATCAAATCATATAAATCAGTGATATAGAAATCATAAACATACGAAGCTGTAGAAATCATAAACATGTTATAAACAATTATAAACAGGTTTAAACATGCTATAAACTAGTTTATAATCAAGCTACAAAAATCATGAACATGTTATAAACTATTATAAACAGGTTATAAACTAATGTTGAATTTTTTGTAAATTAAATAAATACTGACAGTGATGGAGATAATTTTAGCCCTTACATCTAGTGTGAAGGAATCATTATGGTTGTGCCTTATCATAGACTCCAAATTTTTTGTGAGATGTGTTGTTGTGAACTTTGCCTTTTTCCTATTTTTGGTTGTCCATTATTGCACGAATCCACGTAAAGAATTCAACAATGGCATAACTAGCAGTTCTCTGGCCTCTTTTATCTTTGAATTAAGTGATTCAACAATGTTTGATGTCATTTGGTTGTATCTATTCCCAATTGATAAGATCTTGCCCACTTATGGTAGCTAATATTTTGCAGGTACTTTCTGATTTATGGATTAACTTTATCCAAATCATTCATGTAGTATTCAAAACTTCTTCTAGAATAAGCCTTTGTTGCTCCAAAAAATGATTCTTTGGTGTTAGCATCAGTTTGTCTAAAATAAGACTTCATGTTGTTTAGCAGATGGTATATGCAAATTCCATGCGATGCTTCCGGAAATATCTTGGTCACTGCTTTTTCAATGTTGGAGTGTCTATCTGATACAATGTTTAATCCTTTTCGCACCCCAAAAGACTATCTTATTTTTGAAAAAAAATTCCCAAGAGTTGTTGTTTTTCGAGTCAACAATTGCAAATGCTAGCGGAAATATATTGCCTCTACCATCTTCAGTTGAAGCTGTCAGTAGTGTTCCTCTGTAGTTTGATTTTAGGAATGTCTCATCAACCACCATTGTTGGTCTATAGTAAACCCATCCATTTATAGAAGCTGAGATTTCCATGTATGCATATTTGAAGGTTTTGTTGTCATCTATTGTTTCAATGTCTATATAAGATCTCGAGTTTGTTGTTAATAACATCAAAAAAAAAACCAGGTAGTTTTGCATAAGACTCAGATGACTTCCATCTAAGTTTTTCCAATGCTATTTCCTTTTATCTCCAAGCTTTTTTTATAGTTTATGGTTATTCCAAATTGCCTTTTCACGTCTGCAATCACATCTTTTGGTCTATACTTCACTGTAAAGTCGAGGAACTTTTCTTTTGTACATTCACTGACAATAGCTGATGTAGCTTGTATGTTTTCATCTAACCTAATGTCAACTGAGCATGTATGAACATTGTGGAATCTTCTGATTATGAACTTACTTGTTGGAATTTTTCTTGAAGCTCTTAAAGTCCATTTGCAATTGTTGTCGTAGCACACCAACAAGTATTCTTTTTGGCATGATGTAGGTGTTTTGAATTGGAAGTGATTCTTCAAAGCATAGCTTGCCAATGCCACTGCAAATGTTTTCTTGTCTTTGAATACTTGTCCCACATGGATCTCAATTGTATTATTTTTGAGATGAATATCCTCAAAAAATTCTTCTTGTTGTAATAAGTATGTTGCTTCTTCATTTTCTTCAATGTCGGAATATACCATCATTTCACTCAAATGGTTTGCATAAGCAATTATGTCTGTGATTGCCTTTTCTGGAGAATTAGTTAGGCTTGTTTTCTCTATGATTTCTGTAGTTGTTGATGAGGACATAGTTATTGCTTCTGCTAAACATAGAGGTAAAGTAGTCGATGTCTCTTGTACATTTTGAGGTTCGGTCTGTCGAGTTGAAACAAGCAATGGCAGTTTTGTGACGTCTATTTCCTTTTGCTTTAACAATATGTAGAAAATCATACTTTGATCATGTTCAATATCAATTGGTTGTTGCCCATGTTTCAGTTGGTACTTGATATCCATTGTAGTTGTTGTTCTATCAACTTTGAGAAAACTGCACAAGTTTTCACTTAGTGATTCATAACTTCAACTGTTATTGAGTATTAATCCTTTGATGCTGAATTTTGAATGATTGAAGCTCTCATCTCATTCACCATTATGATGAACAAGTACTTGTATGTTATCCATTGTTGTTGAACACAAATAAAAGTTATATTCAAGTTATAAGCACTGATAAACAGGGTATAGGAATTATAAACATGTTATAAACATGCTACAAACAAATTATATCCAAGCTATAGAAATCATGAACATGTTAGAAACTATTATAAACATGTTATAAGCATTCTATAAAAAAGTTATATCCAGGCTATAGAAATTATAAACATGTTATAAACAATTATAAACATGTTATATCCAAGCTATATATATCATCAACTTGTTTGTTCATTGTTAGTCCAATGGTAGTTTAGATTGGAGAGGTGAATAAAATTCATTTTTGAAAAATAAATGTCACTGTCAGTATCAATCTAACTATATACATGTGTAATGTCAGCAAGAGATTATTACTAAAATGTTGATTATTTTTTTAAACAAAAGAATTGTTTGATCATAGTGTATCTCTGTGTGTTTGTTGACATATTCAAGCAAACATTTGACAATGTTTTATTCAATAATCTGTAAATTAATGATAATGGAGTTTTGATCTTTCTTTTTTAGGTTATAAACATGTACAAAACTAACCTGCGAATATATTGAATATCTTTTCTTCTACATCCGCATCTGCGATTGAAGCTCGCTTCTGCGATTGAAGCTCCTTTTTTGCAGATTTGATCACGATTTTGTTGATAGTTATTTGCTTTGCGATTTTTTGTATGATCTGAATGAGAGGAGTTTGCTGATCTTTGAAGATTTTTTATATGATCTGAATGTAGATTTGTTTATGTTGTGATTCTAATATGTTTAGGAAAGCTATTGAGAGCAAAATAATCGAAAATCAATGTTGATCTTCTTTTGTTCTAATCCCTGTTTGGATTGATCTAATTTATGTTTACGTTGTGTTTGGATTGAGTCTATTTTTAGCGCTTTTTTCGTGTGGCGTGTGTTTGTAATTTTGATTCTTTAAATCGCACGTGTTTAATTTCTAATTGATTGGACCAAAATATAGAAACTTCAGGGCAGATAAAAAGAATAGCTTTTTGTTGTTCCAAACAGGGGAAAAAAGGATTTGATAAAATGAAATTCAACATGGCAAGTAAATTTATAGCTTTTGATAAGTTTCATATTACAAAATACTAATTTGATGCTAATTTTTGGGTTAAATTAATTTTTTAAAATTGTGGTGATGTAACAAGTTCACTACAAAGTACAATTTATATTTGCTGCTGTGTATAATCTTTTGCGAATTGAAAATGTTAACGGAGTAAGGCAAAGCAACGGAAGAAAAAAAAACCCAACCTAAAGATAATTGTACTATGTGGCACGTCCCTATTGGAGGCAACTACGTTGCAGCAAACTTTTGTCCCTTTTGCAAGCCAATTACTTTTAGTTCTTCTCTGTTTTACATATCTCTGAAGTGCCTTTTGTAGCTTTTTTGTATCCTAGTTGGGCAAATATTACACTGAAGATAGTGAATATTGTATTCCTCAAAGCAATCTTATTTGATTTTTTCTGACAGGAAATATATAAAAAGAACAAATAATAACACTAAATCAACTTAAAAATACTTGCATAATTAAACTTTTCTTATAGAAGAAAAATTCGACCCCATTAATTTTGTCCTGTTTCGTCCCTGTCGATATTGTATATCTCAGATAAATCTTTCAATGATAACATAAATGCCCACCACTACGAGTATTGATAGCCCTTCTCCCTTTGCATCTCGGTAGTTAAACCTTGAATTATAACATTGTTGATATGGTGATTTTCCAAGTACGTCGGTAAGTTCCTTTAAAGAATAACAAGAAGATATTAGAAGTGCTAATAATATATAACTAATTACTAGAATAATGATGATTATTGCAAAATATAAATTATTATCCCTTAAAGTTTTGAAATTCATAAATACTAAAACCCTAAACGCTGTCTGCTGATTACCCAAATAATGTTAGCCCATGAAGCATCAATATTCCAACCAATTATATTTAGTAAAAATCTAACCAATGGAATGAGTAATTTGAATAAGAACTGTAGTGTGGTAAAACATACCTGATCAAGCTTTGATAATCACAATACAACCTCATTGATTTTGCACCATCAAGTCCTCTTAGCATGATCAACACATTATTAAATAAAATACCATTCCAACTATATGCGGTGCTAAAGTAAGTTGAGTACAATTTAACGCAAACATTTTGTGGAGCAGGGCTATGTGTTCTTCTCTCTATCTTAACGGGTCCAGAACCTCAGTAAGTGAAGCAACGAAGCTTAGGTGCATCTAAATCAACCACGCACGATGCCATAGGAAAACTTGCTCGGACCGCCATGGTCAAGTTGGTCAATTCAGGACCAGATATAGTAAACAAGTTCTTAATTCTATGACAAAACAACCTCATGTTCTTCAGTTTTGGACAACCTTTGAAGAGGTCCACTTGATCCTTTTTTTTTGAGAGTCCAAAAGTGGAGTGTCAATATCTCCAATGAAAGTAAACAAAACGGTCTTTGAAACAAATCTTTAACATGTAACCATTTAAGTTTCAGGGTTTTTATGGTTTTGTTGGTGTAAAACCAACTGGGTAATTCATAGGTTTCTCTAACTAAATATGTGAACTTTAAATATTGGACGTTGTTATTTGACGCGTAACTTAAAACTGCTCTACTTAGCTGTAACTTAGGGTCCCCCTCTCAGCTGGCAACGCACTGTTCCAGCTTAAGCCTTGGTCACGGGTTCGAATCCGGACCTTGTCGAAATGCCAAGGTGTATGCAACAGCCACCTGTGGGAGGTCTCCCACCCTTAGAGGTGCACGCCACGGCTGGAAGGGATGTTTGCGCTGGTGTGGCCCGGGCTTAAAGGCGCCTTCCCCCACCTAGGCATTTCCATTTTTTTTTTGTAAAAAAAACTTAGGGTCCCCCTCCATATTCAAAATTAGACCATCAAGCTTGAATGATGGATTACGGCGTTGTAAGATCTCCTCAACACATCTTCTGCTCTTCGCTAGGTCAAAACTGTGTTTGAATCATAGAACAGAAACACATGTCCACATGGTCTTGAATCTCTGCTTGTTTGGATCAAGTATTAAAAGTGGATAAGATATGATAGGTGGTCTTGAATCTATGCTTGTTTGGATCAAGTATTAAAATTGGATAAGATATGATAAGTTATAAAAATTTTATACTTTCGTCTTATGGGAGTTTTTTATACGAGATGAGAAGAAATAAGAGGGGATTACTTATCTCCTCAAACTATTGTTTTCTTAATCCACCAAATTGGTGGGTTAAGGGAGAATAACAAAAATAAAACAACAAAAATATATTTTTAGTTTACAATTTTGCCCTTCTTTTTTTACGCACATTAACATATCTTGCTTTCTTATAATTAAGTAATCAAGCAATATTAGATTGATATTCTCATAATTCGGCAATCAAACAAAATAACGTAGAAATTTGCAATTGTCAAAAAATTGATGAAACTAGGCTTACGGCTTTTGACTTGGTATTTGGACCTAAACAATATTAATAAAACTTAATTTATCTTTATTCCTCACCAAGATATAATGAAACCAATATCCATTGTTTTTTATTTGGTATTTCAACAACTCAGTTACAATTTAATTTGCAGTCTTTTGATTAGAACAACTCTATTGCAATTTCATATAGTAGTGATAAATTCTAGTAATTATAAATTCTAATGTCAAACTATGTGTTTCTTTTTTTCAATATTAAAATATTCACTTTTCAAATTCAAGCTCTTGGAATATTTGTTTGATTAAACTATTTTATTTATTTTTAATGATTTAAATATAATAATTATTTATGTATATTTTATCAAAAGGCATAATTATAAAATGATTATGTAATATTCTTATTTCATAATTTATTAATTGATATTTTAGATAACTTATCTCATTCATTTTTAAAATTCGCAAATAAAGAAGTTTGATAATCTTAACATATTTTATCTTATCATAACCTATCACACCACATATTAACCTATCATATCCTTTCAAATCGAACTTCCAAACGAAGCATTAGACAAATATACTAGTTTGAACAGCATATTTTGTGTGGAGGTAGGAAAGAATTTTGCGAATGATACAATCTGGTAGATCGGAGAATCTCTCGGACAAGACACTAGTTTGAACAGCATATTTTGTGTGCAGCTGGAGTTGTCATCAAACTCGTGCGTTTTTTGAAGCAGATGGTGATGTTGGAATTCAGCAATCTTTTGTAGGAGTGGGATAGCTACATTGTTAAGTCCAACTTCCAATACAAGTAGGACTCTGATTTGATAATATTAAATTTGATTTACAAATAAGTGATTGGGAGATTCTCTAATTAATTAGGTCTAGCTTCTGGTTTTAAAACTAAAGCAGAGTTTTTTTCTCTTGCTGATAAGTATTAAAGCAGCGTGTTGTGTCCTGTTTACGTTAGACTTCTTTGTTTTTTTCTTTTGAAGCTAGAGGATTGATATCCTGTTAGGTTAAACTTCTTTTAGCCTCTTTCCTGTCTAGGGGAAACCACTTTTTGAGAAGCCAATATAGGTTAAGGAAGAGCAAAACGACCACTTTGACACATGGACGATTGAACTTATTATGCTACCAGAGTGAATTGTCGCTTAAAATACATGAACTACAGGTCTTATTTAACATTTCTAATCAAAGAAAGACTCATCTAGATTCTCCTTTTTAAATTTGACACAAAAATATTACAAGTCAAATTTAATTGTAGTTGCTTTTTTTTTAAATAAAACTGCCTGAAATTACCAAGCTCATTTTATTTTAATATTGAAAACGGGAAGAGAATCAAACAGCGTAAGCATTCTAATTTTGAGCCAATTTCACTTATTATTATACCTAATAATTTAATATTTGAAGATTTACATTTGGAAAAAATATTTGCTAGTCACATATTTATTTGAACGGTACCATGTACTAAGAATTGTGATAGAGTAATCAATAATGGATTCATCCTTCCTGAAACAGAGGTCGGATTCTACCCAAATTGAATCTGAATTAATCAAATATCAGGATGTTTAAATAACGGGTGATTTAATAGAAAATAAAATTATTTGAACGGGTGAACAAGTATTATTTCCGGAAATAGAAATTCGAATTGTTAGTCGAACTTACCGACACATTTTTAGGTTATTAAAGTGAAAATAAATAACTTTGTTCAATGAGGGAGCCATCATCTTGATAATATTAATGTCATTTTATAAAATTATTGACAACACAAATGCTACCAACTTTCTTTTTTACATTTTCTCTTCTTTTCTTACACTGTTTAAATCATTTTATAAAAATTCAACACCTTTAGTTATTATTTTAAATTTGTACAATTTGTTGAACATCATAGTCGCATTTGTTATAAATCATTCCGCCATTTACACCTTTGAATAAGGATTTTATAAGCTTGATGCCATGTATTACATGGCCTATTCATCATACAAATAGATTATTTGAATTTCTTAATTAATTAAGAGACTTTGATTTCAACTATAAGCAAGTTATGTATACATCTGGAGTCATAGAATCAGAATGAACATATGTATATCGTATGTGTATGTGGTTGCTGCAACATTAACCCCTTGGAAAACCAAGATGAACCAATTTAATCTCCAAAAATTATTGAGGAATCAATGAACCAACACTCTAGATCACTGCCAATGGCATTGACTTATCGAAACTGTTACGTATCGGCCGAGCCCTTGCCGGCCGCTTCTTCGTTGGCTTGGTCTCGGCGGCCTCTTTTGCTGCCATGCCCTTCTCAAGAAAATGTACAACTTGAGATGCCAATTTTGTGACAGAACCATCTTTAGAAGCACCACTGTGAATTAACACTCTTATGATGCCAACATTGTTCAATGACTCGGCTATTTGTAAGGCACTAACGCCTTTTTTAGTCCTTGCTTCTACATCAACGCCTTTTTTAACCAAGAGTTCAATCACATCAGCATGTCCTGACTCCACCGCACAATGCAATGCAGTGTAGCCGTCTTCGTATTTGGCGTCAACGTAGATTCCCTTGTCGATCAATGCGCGAACTGTGCTTATTTTTACCTTGAATGCAGCTTTGTGCAATGCAGTCCAACCTTGCTGGTCGTGCCCGTTGATTGATGCCTTGTTTTCAATCAACCTGTGAATGGACCTTACCTCGCCTTTGTGCACAATGATGCACAGACTGTATCCCAATTTGAGAGCATCGAAAAGGCGATTGTGGCCTTATTCAGCACCAATGTCGTAGGCAATTGTGCCTGTCTTGTTTCTGATGTCTTTGTTAGCACCTTTCTGAAGTAGCAACTTCGCCATGTTTCGATCACCTAATTTTGCAGCTATATGCAGGGGAGTGTCACCTTCTCTACTGTTCTGAATATTAACTTTCGCTTTACTTGCCAGTAGCAGGAGAGAGCGATCCCGCCTACGATCTTCTACTGCAATATGGAGATTTGTTTATCCATCTTTAGTGAGTGAATCAACATTAGCTCCTTTAAGTAACAAAAGCCTCAGGACCTCCAAATGACCACCTCTAGCAGCAACATGTATCGGACCCCAAGCAGAGGACTCCGCTCATTCTGTGGTGGCTCGACAGGCTAATAGAAGCTCAACAATCAAGGCCTCACCAGCCTCATAAGTCGCTTCAAGCGAACTAGTTCTCGACTGGCTTTAAAGCTCAACATCAGGCTCAAATTCAAGAAGCAATTGAACAATATCTGCACGGCCTTGAGCAATCGCTAAATGAAGAAGGGTTTCTCCATTGGAGTGCATTGAATCAGCTGGATTCCAAGCATGATCACTCCGCTCAAGTACTTCTCTAATCTCATCCATTGAACCATCCATAACCAAGTGAGCCAGAACTGGTGAACCAACAAACATAATCTTGATTCCATTGTCAATAAAATACTGTATCTTCTTGGTAGTGAACCAGTCGTTAAGGACTCCATCAATTGCCGATGTTGAGTCCTTGATCGTGGGCCCTGGAACCACCACGCTGTGCAAGAGAAACGAGTCATCAGAGTGAGGAAATGTTTCTAGAAGAATAGACCCTGGAGGGATATGATATGTGATTTCCACAGTAAGTCCTTCAAAATCAATTTTCAAATTTCCCTCAAATACTGACCAAAAATCAGCCCAATCAAACCATAAAAACCCTTCCAATTGTGAAGTATGATCAAACCCGTCACTGATGTTTCCAAACCCAGACAACTTATGTTCTCAACCGTCTAACTCACCAAGCAACCGTCAAAATCCAATCTCCACTATTCCAATTCAAGAACATACAGAGATGAACACGCCCACCAAAAAATACGACGATCAAACCACAAATAAGCTTTCAAAAGTCAACTGGAAGAAGGTGGACGAGTTGGCACTTAGAGCAAAAATTCTCTCTTTTATTTTCTTTGGTGACTGCACAAATGAGACACTCTCAACCCTCATGTGGCTATTGAAAAACACATAAATAAGCCCTATTGGGCTTATCACATAATGGACCTCTTAAAATTTTGAATTTCTCCACATAGAAAGGGACCAAAAAGCCCAACACAAAATTGATCATGTAATATCAGATAAATCTGTGCATGATTATATAAAGAGGTAATTACACTACATGTTTACCTTTTCAATTATATTTTCATTTATATCCAGCCAAGCATTAAAATTTCAAAAATAAAAAAACCAGAATTAAAATTTCAAAAATACATAAGTATATAAGTCAGTTAGTTTTTCCCACCCCCGCCTGCGATTCTTTCTCTCCTTCTTGCTCCTTGCCACTAAGAGTTCGTCATCCTATTCTCTGCTTTTTCTTCTCTTTTCTACAGTCATTTTTCACCCCACCTTGTTCCTTTTTTGGCTACTCCAGATCTGAAGAGTGAGATTCTTTGTGGTGGAAAGATATTCTCGATGCAAAGGCAAACAATAATGACGAATAAGAGAGAGATCGAGAGAGCAGGGTGTTGGGCAAGATTGAGAGAGGGATGGCGACGACGTCGATGATGGGGAAGTGGCTAGGGTTTCGTATGTGCAAAATTGAGACTAGGTTGGTTTCGTTTTGCACTCATTTTTTTATGTAAAATTATGAGTACATTCTGGTCTCATTTGTACTCATTTTCGTTTTTTCAAAAGTAAGACGTTTTATACTCATTTTCGTAGCATTTTGTATTTGTTTTCATATGTTAAAAAGTGAGACGATTTGTACTCATTTTTGCATTTTTTCTGTATTTTTGAAAATTTAATTCGTGTGTTTGGATTTTTGTATATATTATGATTGGTTCTGTATTTTTGTATTTTTATTCCAATAAAAGTGTGCTTTCCCCTTATATAAATGTTCAACAGTGCAAGTATTGATACTCCATCTCCTTCTATGTCCTAATGCTTAACTACCCTTGTGATTTGTCACAATCACCTATGAAATTAACTTACTTTTGCATTCCTCACATCTAGTTAACTTGTTTATGAGGATTTGATACTCAAGTAATACTTCCTTTGATTTAATCTACATCTAGTTTACTTGTTTATGAGGATTAGATACCCAAGTAACACATCTAGTTTACTTGTTTATGAGAAGAGATCTAACTTGATGGTGAAATTTAGGGCTTGTTTGGTTGGACGTAAGAAACACTTACCGAAAAGTAAAAACTTTATTTGTTTGGTTGAGCAAAGAAAGTTTAACTTCTTGGGAAATCAACTGCTTGACTTCCATTGACCTCAAGAACTAACTTCCTGACCCCCTCTTCAGGAAGTCCAACTTTCCGAGTGCCAACAATACACATTTACAAATATATCCTGAAAATATCATTTACTTACATATTTCTATTTGTTTCTAAAATTTATAAATTATTTCATAATTTTTTTATTATTATTTTATATAGATCAATTTTTATAGAAGTTACAAAAATTATTTTATATTTTTAATATCTTAAAAATATTATATAAAAAATATTTTACTTAATTAAATAAATTAACTTTTTTCAAATTTTAAAAAATAGTTTTAATTATATAATTGTATAAACTATTAATTATAGTTTTATTTTTTCATGAGATATATTTTATGTAATAAAATACATTTTTTTTTTAGTTTTTCTCATATTATTAATTTAAATTTAATAGTAATAAAGATATTATTTAATATAATGTTTGTTATTATTATTTTATAGAGTTTGATAACAAGGGTATTATAGATATTTATAATGCAACTTTCTAAGAAGTGTGATTACCAACTAAACATAAAATATCAAATTTTCTGAGAAATAATTTCTCCAACCAAACACAATTAATATACATTTATCAGAAATAACTTCTTAAGAAATTACTAACCAGACAAGCATACCTTAAAACATGAGCACATGTCCACATCGTATTGAATCTCTTAGATAAGAGATTGGTTCGAATGACATACTTCGCGTCAAGATGGAGAGAATTTTGTGGATTATACAATTTTGTACTGGCAATAATAACTTATGTTCAAACATTTTTAATTAGTTTGATAATGTAAAATAAATCAAATGCTAAATGATCGAATGTTTAAATCACTAAAATTCAAATATGTAAAAGAAAATATAAGAAAAAATATTTTAATAAAAAAGTTTGGTATATAATAGAAAATGAAATGGGTCAAATCTAAGTTACATCTTAATAGTGATGAAATCATTACAAGCATCAATGGACCTGCTGCTGCGTTCACTTTGCGTCTGAAAAGTTGAAACTTGAATTATTATCAGCAAAATATTTTGACAAATCCCTATATAAAAGAACCAGGGATAATTAGAAGTGCTAAATGAAATACGTAAACAATCAAATCAAAATGACATGGTTTAATGGTTATGGCATAAATATTCTTATATTATACGAAAAGATTTCATGTTATAATTAAACCCTAAATGATATTCGTTATAACTAACAGACACTGAATCTCGGAAAACTAATTACTCGATGCGGAAATCATCAAGCCATTTTTTTTCATTGCTGCAACAGTCAGTAAATAAAACCATTTAGATAATACATACCTTAGAAGGCTTTGATTGTCAGAGGACAATGTCATTGATTTTGCTCGATCAATTAATCTTTGAATGGTCGATACATTATAAAAAATGCCCACCACTTCAATTCTTGATCTTCCTTCTCCCTTTGCATCTCGGTGGTTAAACCTTGAATTATAACATTGTTGATATCGTCATTTGCTAAGTACGTCGGTAAGTTCCTTTAAAGAATAATAAGAAGATATTAGAATTGCTAATAATATATAACTAATTACACTAACAGCGGTGATTATCGCAAAATATAAATTGTTATCCCTTCAAGTTTCGAAATTGATAAATGATAAAACCCTAACACTATGTTTGGGAAAACGTTTTTTATGGGAAGGAAATGGTTATGAAGGGTTTTAATTTTTTTAAGAGAAGAATTATGAGGGGTTATGAAAGGTTAAATTTTGTATTGGGTTTGAACAGATTTCTAACACTCCACGAAGTATAAGGGTTGAGGTTTCGAAACAAAATAATCCTATATATACATTCCATTTGTCAAAAACAAGCTAAAAGTTTTATAAAACATTCTACTCCGCTAGCCTCTCTCCCAAATAGAGTGTAAGCATTTTCTGCTGATTACCCAAATAATGTTAGCCCATGAAGCATTAATATTCCTACAAATTATAATTAGTAAAGTCTAAACAATGGAGTGAGTAATTTGAATAAGAATTACAGTGTGGTAATACATACCTGATCAAGCTTTGATAATCACAATACAACCTTATTGGTTTTGCATCATCAAGTCCTCTTAGCATGGTCAACACATCATCATTCAAAGTACCATTCCAACTATATGCGACGCCAAGGTAAGTTGAGTATAATTTAATGCAAACATTTTGTGGTGCAGGGCTATCTGTTCTTCTCTCTATCTTAACGGGTCCAGAACCTTGGTAAGTGAAGTAACGAAGCTTAGGTGCATCTAAATCAACTACGCACGATGCCATAGGAAAACTATGTCGGATCGCAAGGGTCAAGTCGGTCAATTCAGGACCAGATATGGTAAACAAGTTCTCAATGCTATGACAAAACAACCTCATGTTCTTGAGTTTTGGACAACCTTTAAAGAGGTCCACTTGATCCTTGTTTTCGTATATACAGAAGTGGAGGGTTATTGTCTCCAATGAAGGTAAAAAAAAGGGTCTCCGAAACCAATTTTCACCATGTAAGCATTTAAATTTCAGGGTTTTAATGGTGTTGTTGGTGTAAAACCAAGTGGGTAATTCATTGGTTTCTCTACCTAAATATTTGAGGTTTAAGTATTGGACGTTGTTAATTGATGCGTACCTTAAAACTCGTCTTCTTATCTGTAACTCAGGGTCCCCATCAGATTTCAGTATTACACCATCAAGCTTGAATAATGGGTTACGGCGTCGTAAGATCTCGTCAAGACATCTTCTGTTCTTCTCTAGGCATAAATTGTGTTCGAATCGAAGAACATAAACATATGTCCACATGGGGTTGAATCTCTTTGCCAAGACACTAGTTTGAACAGCATGTTTTGTATCCAGGTAGGAGAGAATTTTGAGGATGATACAATCTGGTAGATCGGAGAATCTGTCAATTCCTCTCGGATGTACCAGTTTACTGGCTGGAGTTTCCATCAAGCCCGTGCTTTTTTGGAAGCAGATGGTGATGTTGAAATTGAGCGATCTTTTGTATGAGTGGAATAGCTAAATTAGTAAGTACAAATTCCAATTCAAGTAGGACTCTGATTTGATAATATTCAATTGATTTACAAATAAGTGATTGGGAGATTCTCTAATTATTTAGGTATTTATTTCCTGTTTAAATTGGACCTCTTTTTGAGAAACAGATGAATTGTTAAGAAATTGTTGACGTTTCTGAAAATATTGACGCCTAAAATTCAGGCAAGATCGTGGGCAAATTCACATAACAATATTCGGAATTGTACACATTCTCAAGATTTAGAACAAACTTGGCAAATTCATGTAACATGGTAGAAAACTGTGTCCTGTGGAAAATAAATAAGAAATATAAATCATTGTCATAATAATATATGAGCTCCCACTCCTATCAAAGTTCAACTCTAGACCGATTAAGAACCCCTTTATCCACAAAAGTTTATATGCGGAACCAAATTAGGGCTGCTCATGAATCTTGAAAATTCCCGAACCAAATATCTACACCGAAAACAACTGGAACAAAAAAAAAACCCCGTTGATTTCTGACTCTCTTATTTGGGACGATTGTAAATCTTAATCAATACATGTACCAAGAACCATCCTAAACTATCTACAACTGTCCCAAAGAATACTAGTACTGAAAATTATATGTATCATATACCATGTTCCAATGTCATAACCTACCAAATTAGTTCAGCTAAAGCACTTAGAACTCATTTACTATTTGTAATTTAGTTTTAACAACTTAATAAGTTTAAATAAATTAAGTAAATATTTTTTTTTTCAAAACGATATAATTCTAAAACTAATTTTATAAATCTTATACCGTAAAACCCAACTCCTACTTTCTAAAGTAATATTGTTAATTATTTAAATATTTTAATTAATTTTCAAACTATGATAAATAAATAATACACCTTATATACAAAAATATTTGATATTATAAAATGTATTTTGTCAACTAAACTTTTAAATGGGAACCTTAAATATCTCAAGAACAAAATATTGAAGTGTTTTTTTTTTCTATTTATAATGTCTTTGATTGTATTTCAGACTTAATATTATGTTAGTGTAATTTGTTCCTATTTTTATAATATGATTAATGGGATATTTTTGTATTTAATTGAATTTTAGAGAAGATTTTCTCCGATCTTCAAACTGTTTTCACCGTCTCAAAATCTCCAATGTCTGAACTGAATCCAACCTAAATCTCCGAAATCTCTGTCCTGAAATCCAAAATTTTGCGACTGTTCTAAATCCTGAAAAATGAGGATCCCCTGTTCATGCTGTTCAAAGTAACTGAATGCTACTATTTTTGGTCGATGTCGCCCCAAAAAAGTGGGATCTAATCACGATAACCATATTTTTGTGGAGCCAGCGAGTAATCTACTCAATTTAGATCTCAAATCTTCATGCTCATCCCAATATTATTAGGGTTGAATCAGAAAATTCTAACCTCATTGTACCTCCCATGAATCCTGAAAAGGAATAGACAGTTCTAATAGACTCAAAGCTACAGTCAGTTCCTCAGCCAATTTAAGTGTCAGAAAAGGTTTAAAACGTAAGAAATGATCGCCAGGGGTACGTAAAACTCTTGCCGCTGACATTGATGAAGAACTCTCTTTTCTTGGTTCAGAGGACTTAGAAGAATGCTCTTTTGCAGAAGATGGCTAAATCATGAATATATTGCCTTTATAATACATAAAGAAAATGATAAGCAAACATGGCCGAATCTATAAGTAAACCCTCCAACTTATAACTTATTTCTCCTCAAGTCCCCAATTGTCATCTTATTAAGACTAAATATGTTAAATGAGACATGTAGGATAACATTATTACTCAAGTTGATGACATGTCATGTGTTTCACATTTTTTGTTTTTAAAACCTTTTCCTTGATCCTTATTCTTATTGTCAATTCTCACTTCGAATTAATAACATAAATAAATGAAAAAAAATATGACCTGGAATAGTATTTCATAATCTAGTAACTAAACCAGGATTTGTCCAAAATAATATATATATATTTTTCAAAAACTTTGCTGACATAGATTTTGCAAAATAATGCTGAAATTATATCAGTTAGGTCTAAAAACATTTTGAACAACCATTATTTTTGCTGAAACTATCATGTATTCTGTAGTAAACTTAGCATTGCTTATGACCGTTAAAATCTAAGTGTTGTTTCCTTAACCATTAAAATCTAAGTATTTGAAACGTGCACTATGTATATTGCATTTTTATTCTACAAATCCAATTTTCTTTTTGTCCAGTACGTAAAGAAAAATCAATCGTCAAATTCCATAACTTCAAATCTCCAATCATGCCACTCATTAATCCCAAAGCCGTGTGGTCTTGAGGCATGAGCTCTAGTATTTTACTCTTAATAGGAAGTTTAATGAGTTGAGGCCTCAAGGGAAAATAAGTTACAAGTTGGAGGGATTATTTATGGGTTCGGCCTCAACTTTTCCTAACGCCGTTATCTGACGTGGCCAATTTAACCGAAATTGTTCTAATTTGGATTTAATAGGATGAAATTGACAAAGTATAAGGGCTCAATAGAAAGATTGTGAAGTTAGGGGCTTAAGGGAAAATAATTTACAAGTTTAGGGGTTTGTGTATGAGTTCGCCCAAGCAAGCAGTAACAACATGCTAATTTTTGAGTTCAAACATTTTTAATTAATTTGCTAATGTAGAAATAAATCAAATGTTGAATGATCGACGGTTCAAAATCACTAAGGTTCAAATATATAAAAGAAAATATATGAAAAAATATTTATAGTTCAAATATACAAAATAAAATATATGAAAAAAATATTTATAGTTCAAATATGCAAAATAAAATATATGAAAAATATTATTACAATAAAAAATGAAATTAGTCAAAAGCTTAGTTACATCTTAATTAATACTCTGTACGTCATATAGATATAAGTCATAATATTTTTTTCACACAAATTAAAAAATTAGTTAAAATTATTAATTTTATTAAAAATTACTAATAATATTTTTATAACTATACAATAAATAATTAATAATAAAATTTATTATATATTTAAATAAAAATAATATAATAAAATATAATATAATTATTAATATTGAAAAATGAGACAGAAAAGTGGTAATGAAATCATTACAATTAGATTTGCTGCGGCGTTCACTTGGCGTCTGAAAAGTTGGCACTTGAATTAAAGAATTGCTAATGTCTTTATCAGCCAAGTAACTTGATAAGTCCCTTCATAAAATAACAAGGAAAAAAAATTAGAAGTGCTAAATGAAATACATAAGCAATTAAATCAAAATGACATGGTTTAAAGATTATGCCACAAAGATTCTTATACTATTCGTTAACTAACCAAATCAATATGTTTACAGACACTTCGGGCTTGCTAAGTTGTGGGTTAATGGGTGGAAAAGTGCTACTTTCCGGGAAGTAGGTAAACTTATTTTACTTGGTTGAACAAAAGAAGTTGAACTTTCCAAAAAGTCAAGTGTTTGACTTCCCTGTAATTTCAGAAAGTAACTTTCTGAGAGGAGTCCGGATGTCCAACTTCCTTAATATTCAGACAAGTATTTTACGATTATGTCCTCAAAATACTATATATTTATAATTTTTTATTTATTTTTAAAATTTTATAAAATAATAAATTTTGATAAATTATTTTATAAATAAATTTTTTATAAAATATTTTATAAATAAATTTCAATTTTATATGAGTTATAAAAAATATTTTATATTTTTAAGATTTTCAAAATATATTTTATATGAAATATTTTCATTTAATTAAATAAATAAAAATTTTCAAATTTTTAAAAAAATTAGTCTTCATTATAGAATTGTGTGAAAAAAATAAATTTAGTTTTATTTCTCATAAGAAAAAATATGTTATGTAATAAAAATAAATATTTTTTTTAATTTTATTATATTATTAATTTAATTTAATAAAAAATAAGGGTATTATTGGATTTTTCAAATTAACTTCGCGGGAAGTATAGTTTTAAACCAAATACAATAAGTTGCACTTCCCAATAATTCAACATGCCAACCAAACACATTTGTAAGTTATTTTTCAGGAATTAACTTGCCAAAAATTGAATCAAGTGAGCTCTTCATCTTGAAAAACCAATTACTTGATGCGAGAAATCATTAAGCCAATTTTCTTTTCCTTGCTGCAATGATGAGTAAAATAAAACCAATTAGATAATACATACCTTAGAACGCTTGGATTGTCAGAGAACAATGTCATTGATTTTGCACCATCAAGGCCTCTTTCCAACCCTGTGTCTCCCCATAATCCAGGAAAGTTGGGTCCGATTTAATACGAACAATTTGTGGAGCAGCGCAATGTGTTATTCTCTCTATCTTAACAGGCCTGTGACTTTTGTATGTGAAGCAACAAAGCTTCGGTGCGTCTAAAACACATGAAACAACAGTAACGAATTTTATGGTCAAGTTGATCAATTCAGGGCCAGATATGGTAAACAAGTTCCCATTCCCATGACAAATCAACTTCAGCTTCTTGAGTTTCGGACAATCCTTGAAGAGATCCAGTTGATGCTTGTTTCTGTAAATCCCACCAAAGTTGAGTGTGTCAATGCCTGCGACCTTCGTAGGTGAAGCAACAAAGCTTTGGTGCGTCTAAAACACATGCTTCTTTAATTTTTCCTGACAGGAGATATATAAAAAGAGGAAAAGAGAAGAATTGAAAAGGAAAAGAACAAATAATAACACTGAATCAACTTAAAAACTATATGCATAAATAAAATTTTCTTATAGAAGAAAAACTCGACCCCATCAATTTTGTCCTGTTTCGTCCCTGTCAATATTGTATATATATAGAAAACGAAATTGGTCATATAATCTCAGATGAATCTGCCCATGATGATATTATAAATGCCCACCACTGCGAGTATTGATAGTCCTTCTCCCTTTGCGTCTGGGTAGTTAAACCTTGAATTATAACATTGTTGATATTGTGATTTGCTAAGTATGTCGGTAAGTTCCTTTAAAGAATAAAAAGAAGATATTAGAAGAGCTAATAATATATAACTAATTTTTAGAAATGATTATTGCAAAATATAATTTATTATCCCTAATAGTACGAGACGTAAGAATTTGTGGATCCTTGTCGCCGATTTGAAAACTATGATTGGTGATAATCTATGTCACGACCCGTTTCTGGATTATGACCGGCGTAGGAAGTGAACCATCTATGAGAGTCCAACTCACCTCGCACAAGCCTTAGAAGATCAGATATACTACCCGGTTTATTTAATTCCCAAACAAATATAAATAAACAGGCAATATAAGTTAAAACATGAAGTATATATATATATATATAAACATCGTTATGCAAAACATACAGAATGAAACTCAAAATCCATCAACAGTCCGATGTAGAGCTCTACTGTATACATATACAAGACTCAGTCCAAAAGGGCACTCACAGCCAAATGAGGTGCCTACTGAGTGACACGTACCGATCAGGCGACGGATGCCAAAATGTATGCTTGAAAAAATATAAAGGGTGAGAAATCTCAGTGAGGGACGACACTCTAGATCGCCTCATACATGCAATACAAAACTTTTTGAAAACAATTCCAAAATATCACAAGCTCGTATGTATAATATCATATACACACTACTAATAATAGTCATTTACGAAATCATTTCCAAAACATTTGCACTTAAAGCAACCAGCATACAATCAAGCGTTATTATCAAATAATATTGTATATTTCTTGTATAACATAACTTCATAATGGGACTAAATACATAAGTGATCATGCCACTAAATAACAGGAGTGATTGTGTCACCAGATAACAGGAGTGACTGAATCACTAAATAACAAGAGTGACTGTGTCACTATATACGTATGTCTGGTCAAACACACGGTTACCACATTACCCTGGCAACTAAGGGTATCATGAACAGTATTGGTATACCAAATGCTACGTATCCTGTAGCTGAGGTGTCCCATATATATAGAAAATACATAGCAAGCAACAAGCATATCAAAGTTATAAAACAAGAAAGCTGATATGTATAGTAGTTCAAAAATCCAAGAAAACCAGTTCATCATATAACCAGTTTTAAATAGCCAATCCGTTACTTAATCAAATCCAGGAAAATCCATAAAGCACGCTCTCAACATATCCTCTAATGTTTGAATCGTACGCTCGAATTGACCATCAGTCTGTGTATGAAATGTTGTGTTGAAATCTAATTGAGTCACCAACTCTTCCTGTAGTTTACACTAAAACTACGACGTAAACTGAGGTCCTCTATCAGATACTATGGAAACTAGCACACCATGTAAACATATAATCCTATCAATATACAACTTTTATAGTCATGCCACTCCATAAGTCATCTTAATAGGAAGAAAATGTGCTGATTTAGTCAACCGATCAACAATCACCCAAATGGAGTCATATCCAGAAGGTGTCCTGGATAAACCAAGTACAAAATCCATCATAATACGATCTCACTTCCACTCTGGGAGAGGTAACTGCTATAATAAACCAAAGGGACGGTGATGTTCAAATTTAACCAGCTGATAAGTTAAACATTGACTGACAAACTCTGATATATCTCCCTTCATGCCTGGCCACCAGTAGGATTCTCGAAGATCTTGATACATCTTAATGTATCCCGGATGTACGCAATATATGGAATTATGACCCTCAATCATAATCTTCTCACATAAACCATTAGAAGATGATACGCATAATCTCAAACCAAACCAGAGAATTCCATAATCATCTACATTGAATCCAGGTAAACTATATTATCTCACCTTCTCAATCAAACTGTGAAACTCAGAATAATTCTTTTGGGCTTCATAAATCCTATCTAATAATACATGTCTCGCCTCAATATGGCCAAATAGAACTTCAGAGTTATCAAATTGTAACTTTACTCCTTCCATAAATTTCTGCCATTCCGACACTGCTAGTCGTCTCTCAATAGAAATATAGGCTAAACTACCCATAGACTTCCTACTCAAAGCATCAACAATAGTGTTGGCCTTGCCAGACTGATACGATATAGTACAATCATAATCCTTTAGCAACTCTAACCAACGTCTCTATCTCAAATTCAAATCTTGCTGCCCGAAAATATAATTCAAATTCTTATGTTGAGTGCAAATCTCAAAATTCTCACCATACAGATAATTTCTCTAGATCTTGAGTACAAACACAACTGCTGCTAATTCAATATCATGAGTCAGATAGTTCTGTTCATGCTTCTTAAGCTATCTGGATGCATAGACAATCACCTTATCATATTGCATCAATACACAACCTAAACAACTATATATGCATCACAGTACACTGCATAACCTCAATAACCTGATGGTACCAACACAGGCGCACTTGTCAAAAACTCCTTCAACTTCTGAAAACTCTCCTCACATCTATCAAATCAAACAAACTTAACCTCTTTTTGGGTTAACCGAGTCATAGGAGCTGCAATGGCGGAAAAACTCTGAATAAATCTCCTATAATACCCAACCAAACCAAGAAAAATCTGAATCTCCGTAACAGTTTTAGGCCTCTCCCAATGGAGTACTACCTCTACCATATTCGGATCTACCATAATACCCTCTCTTGACACCACGTGTCCCAAAAATGTCACTTGATCAAGCCAAAATTCACACTTTGAGAACTTAGCGTAAAGTTGGTGCTCTCTCAGAGTCTGCAAAACTGATCTCAAGTGATCCTCATGTTCTTCCTTACTCCTCAAATATATCAAGTTATCATCGATGAAAACAATGGCAGAACGATCTAAATATGGTCTGAACACTCGGTTAATTAAGTCCATAAATGCCGCTGGTGCATTAGTCAAACCAAATGACAGGACTAAGAACTCGTAATGGCCATATCTAGTTTGAAAAGTTGTCTTTGAAATATCATGTCCTCTAATTCCTAGCTGATGATAACACAACCTCAAATCGATCTTAGAAAATCATTGCGCACCCTGCAATTGGTCAAAAAGATCATCTATTCTCGGAAGTGGATATTGATTCTTCACTGTTACTTTGTTAAGCTGAGGATAGTCAATACACATATGAAAACTACCATACTTCTTCTTCACAAACAAAACTGGAGCACCCCAAGGTGAAACACTTGGTCGAATGAAACCCTTATCTAACAACTCCCTCAACTGAGTCTCTAACTCCTTTAACTCTGCTGAAGCCATTCGATAATGTGGAATTGATATCAGATCAGTACCAAACTATACTTTGATTGCAAACTCAATCTCTCTGTCCGGTGGAAGTCTCGATAACTCATCACGAAACACATCAGGAAATTCTCGAATCACTAGTATATCTCCTACCTTCAGTTCTGAGTCTTGCGAATCAGAAACCACAAAAGCCAAATATGCCTTACAACCTCGGCAAATCATCTTCTCTACTCTAACAGCTAACACATATCTCTGCATAACACTATCTCGCTCACCTTGATAACAAAACTCACTAAGAACCAACGGTCGAAAGCATACTCTTTTTGCAAAATAATCCAGGGTAGCGTGCTAAATTGAAAGTCAATCCATACCAAGTATGACATCAAACTCTCCCATGCCTAATACCGTAAGATTGGTGATCAACTCATGTCCATCCAAGGCAATCACACAACCCTTAACTTCAAAATCGATTGTTATCTTCCTACCCAAAGACGATGAACTTTTAATAATTTATCCAACTAATTGAAAGAGCAAATACCACACTAGAAGGGAGGTTAAATAGTGTGGAACTCGAGGCTTTGAAATCTTTTCGTTTAGGCACGTAAGAGACAAACTAAAACAGTAAAGAACACAAGGGAATTAGATTGGTTCGGCCAAACACTTGCCTACATCCACTACCTAAGTATCACAACTTAAGATTTCCACTATTCTCAAACTTTTCTTACAACTTTCACTTTCAAGCTAAGTGATAACTCTTAAAATTCTTGATTCTAGTTCAAGAATAAACCAACCTAGGATCTACCCTTGATCCCAACCTCACAAATACTCTGTTTATGAATGATAAATCGCTCACCATCAGATTTGAAACAAGGATACAAGTAACTAAGAATTAGAAATAAGCACAATAAAACTTGTATCACCAAGAACAATGAACAAGGCTCAAATTCAAGTTGTAATCCGTTTGTAGGTCGTTGTTATATATCTCTTGATTGCTCTGAATATCTATTTATGCCTCTTGATGTTTATCTAGTCGTTGTGACTCATAATATGCTCGTTGGAGTGTGAAATCAATCTTGATTTTCTTTCCTTTTCAGTACTTACTCGAGTAACACAAGTATCTACTCGATTAACTTCGTTGTTGATGCTCCAATGTTGAATCCAGCCTTGACTTACTCGAGTAAGACTAGTCTCTACTCGAGTGATCGATCTTGTGTGATCGTTGAACATTAATTTCTTCCCTTTTTAGGCTTGATTGACTTGGATCTCTCAAATATGGAAATATCATTACTCGAGTAAGAAAATGTCTACTCGAGTAACTCCTATTTGTTTCACTTCTGGAACTTCTGAATCTTGTACTTACTCGAGCGAATGATGGCTCTACTCGAGTACATGTCTCTACCGGGTGATTTATTAAAATTTTGAGCCACGATTACTCGAGTAGAACTACAAGTTCTAATCAAGTAACTTCCTCATCCAGTAGCCTTCTGGACTTAGTTCTTGCTAGAGTAATTTGGGGTTTTACTTGAGTACATCCCGTCTCCATGCATTCTGGTCACCATGTTTGGTCGAGTAAGATTTGGAGTTGGTCGAGTAAATCTATTTTTACTCAAGTAATAATGAACTCTGATCGAGTGAACTCTGGAAGTCAATTTCTCCTAGCATGACACTTACTCGAGTAACGTTGAGGCTTACTCGAGTAACCTTCTTTTTCTTCACATAACTTCATCCTTTTGCAGCCTTGTTTGGTTTGTCTTTTGATAGCTAATTTACCAATATTTGTTCATCATCAAAATATAGGTGGATCTAAATGTGAACAACCATTAGTTCCACAATCTCCCCCTATTTGATGATGACAAAACATTGGGTCTCCCCTAAGAATATCCCTATCTTTGAAAGAATAAGAAACAAGCAATATGGTTGAACAAGTTATACATCCTTGTCACAAGTGTTAGTCCACAAAATCTAAAAATAAAATATCTCAAAAGAAAACATCTCAAATCATCTCATATTACCAAATGATTCTCCCTTTTTTTTGTCATAATCAAA
>CAODLS010209427.1:0-11136 GCA_948243855.1 Flueggea neowawraea | reverse complement strand
TTAAATTGAGATCTTCATTGACTCAAGTATCACATCAATAACAAAAAATGAGATTCCAAAGTAATGATTTTCTTAAATACCAAGTTCAGAATCAAAACATGATACAGTAAATCACAAATCTTAATCTCAAGATATCATGTGGCAGTAAAATATTAGAAATGAACCAAAATCTCAGATCTTAATCCCAAATCTTAATCTCAAGCCCCAGCCTTAAGGCGGAGGTTGGGTGTGGTCGAGGTCCGTCGAACCTCCGGTACCTCACTCCACCACTGTGTCTCCTGCTCTCCTGGCCATCGTCAACCACCTCCTCTCTCTCCTCGGTCCAAATCGCCACTGCTCTCTCTCTCTCTCTCTCTCTCTCATTCTTCGCGGCCTCTCTCTGACTCTGCCACCTCTACTTCTTTGCCGTTCGTCGACACCACATCCTCAATCGTCGATGTTCGCAGCAACATGGTGAGATGGCGACGGAGAACGACCGCAAGCCGAAGGAGAAAGTTCGATCAAGATACAGAGAGAAATTTGTAGTGGATAAGAGAGAGATATAGATATATGAAGAAAGAAACAGAAAGTTGTGGTGGCAAAACAGGTGGTGGGGGCGCGGAGGTGAAGGAAGACAACCGGTGGTGGTGGTGATGCTGGAGAGAGAGAGAGAGAGAATATGTTGAGAGAGGAGAAAGAGGAATAAAGGAAGGTGAAAAGGTGTAAATAATGTCAATTTGTGAAATGGGACACATAAGAATAACATATTAGAAAACATAAATTTTTTAGGTGTTTTTTGTGAAATTAAAATGACCAAACATAATTCGGGTGTAACTTTCCCAATAAATATATATATAATAGTTAATAAATTTTTTTAAATTTATAATAAATATCTTTTTAGTTATTTGATAAGTGATATTTTAATATTAAAAAAAATAAAATTTATAACGATCCCTGAAATTTAGTATATTATTCATCCTAGTTCTTACTAGTTTCAAATTAGTCGTTTCGGTCCCTCCATTTATTCTCTATTAATTTTACTTAACAGAAAAGGCGAAAAGATAAATTTACCCTCAAATTTAAATTTTTTTTATTTACCCTAAATCAAACCTAACCAAAATTGATCCATTCATTCCAAAACTAAAACCAAAACCAAAAAATTATTCTTTTTTCCCTTTATCATGAACCCCAACCCAAACCTATCATCACCTAAACCAAAACCAAAAATTCTAAACTCAGTACCTCTGATCCCACCAATTCAATCAATAGTTTCATCTGTAATCTTCATCTTCTCTAGAACCTTCTTTCTCTCACCTCTCTCCACTCCTGCGATCTTCCTGCTTCCTTCTCTCACTTCCATTTTCGCTTTTGCTTCCTTTCACCTATCTCACCTCCTGTTTTCCACCTCCCACTCTGTCATCTCCTCTCCCCGCCATCTCGCTCCCGCGTCGTTGCTTCACCTTGCCCAGGCTGTAGTCCGATTGCTGTTCGTTTATGGGGAAACAGTTTCCTCCCACACAAGGGCTCCGGTTGGGATTGTGTTGTTTGTGGCGGTGGCGGCTGTATCTGGATTTTTTTTTGAGGTATCAATGTGTGCGGTATCTGGGTTGGTTTATTCAGTTCTTTATGTATATAAGAATGGATTTGGGTGATGGAGGTATGTGGGTGAATGGTTCGGTTCTGAAATTCAAATAAATAGGTGATTGAGGTGAATGGTAACGGTGGTGATGGAGGTATGTGGGTGGTCGTGGTGATGGTGTTGGATTAATGAAGTTGTGTTATTGGTTCGGTGGTCGTGACTTGTTGGGTGGTGGAGGTGATGTTCATTTTTTTCTTTGATGTTGTTGGGTTTTTGGGAGGAGGGAGATTAGTTTTGGTGCTGTCGAAATGTGGAGGACGCCGCTACTGGGATTGAATCAGAAATCAATTAATCAATCCATGAATGAGATGGAGAAGAGCAGACTGTGCTTACTGTATTGTTCTTGGAGTTGCTCCTTATTAGTGGTTTTGCTCTGTTCTTTTTTGAGTGGGAGACGGAGAGGTGGAGAATGTTAAGGTTATTGGATCTGGAGAAGGAGACAGAATTACGTTGAAGAAGAGAGGGAGTATTGGTGTTTGATTTTCAAAAAGAGGGGGATAGCAGAGAAATCAGTTTTGTTAAAAACTAAGTGGGTGGTGAGTTTCGGGTTAATAAGAGAGGGTATTTTTGTTATTAAATATGTAAATTTAGTAGGTTTCACATGTTCTGATGTGGCCGGTTATGTTTGAGTAATGGTGATAGATAGAGGGACCAAAGCGGCTAATTTGAAATTAGTAGAGACCAGGATAAATAATATACGAAACTTTAGGAACCGTCGTAGATTTCACCCTAAAAAAAATAAATCAACATATTTAAAGTTACGGAGTTTTCTCTGGGTTTTGACAAGTGATATTTTAACTGATTGATATGTAGCGACTTTTCTAAATTTCTTCTCTTTTTTTTTTTGTAATATAATGGCTTAATACATAATTTACCCCCCAAACTTGTACGTTTTCTTCTTTTGTCATCTTAAATTTTTTGAATGTTCAATTTACCTCCTGAACTTATTAAAATTATCTCAACTAATGATTTTTTCAATGTGCTTGAATATTAGAATCCTTCAGTTTACCTTCAAATTATCACTTTTAAACGTAGAAGGTCAAAAAAGAATATAAAGAAGCCTCATAATAAATTCGTGATGAATTAAAGAAAGTTGATAAATTGTCCAGTTTAATTAAGTTTAGGGGGTAATTGAGATAGTTTAAGTAAGTTCAGGGGCAGTTGAGACATTTTAAACAAATTTAAGGGGTAAGTTGAATGCTCGAAAAGTTTAGGGTGTCAGTAAAAGAAACAGTGCAAGTTCGGGGCTAAGTTTTGTATTAGTCCTATAATATAGCAAAGTTTCTAAAATCAATAATTACATAACAAAAAAATCAATATATCTATCATATATAACAAAAATCAATATATACATTTAAATCGGTATATATTACACAACAAAAAAATCTCAAATTTTTGCTTTATATATTGATTTTTGTTATCTAATTATATATATATATATATCGATTTTGTCAATATATTTTTTTTAAAACGGGAGAATTATATATAAAAATTAGTGGTGATTTGATACTTTCAATTAAATTAAGAAAATATTAGTTATATTAGTTTAATTTAATGCATGTATATGCATTCACTTGATTAATATTATAATATATAAATTAAAATCTTTATTTTGATGAATCTTTATACTTTTGTAAAAAAAATATATTTAATTCATAAAAAAATATGAAATAAAATTATATAATTTTTATAATAATTTTAAATATTTAATAGTTATAATTTCTCTTCTAATTTATCAATATTTTAATTTTTATTATTGAAATATTAATTTTAAAAATATAGTTTTTAAAAAAATTATATTATTTATTAATTTAAATAAAAATATTATAATTTATTGTACGTATCACGATTATTACACTAATTATTAACCAAAATATATTACTCAAACTCTATCACGATTTCAATTTTTTTTATGTTCTTTTAAGCAAAAATATATTACTCAAACTCTATCGCTTTAGTTTTTAGTACGTTATTTTTAGTATCATACTTTCGTTATCAATTGTCTCATCCCTCTCTTCTTTATGTTTTCATCTCTCTCTACTGTTTATCTCCTTCTCTCTTTATTTCTCTCTCTTCCCCACCACTGGTCTCTCTCTTTCTCTCCGCTCCTCTCTCTCATCTCAGCTTCGCCTTCCCTCAGTCGCCGCTCTCATTTGTGGTGGTATCCTCTCTCATCCTCATCTCTTTCCTCGTCCCGGCTTCAATCTCCTCCTCGTCAATCTTCTTGTCGTTCTCCTCCCTCTCCGCCTCGTTATCCGCCTCCTTCTCCAAATCGGTGGGCTCTTTCTGCTGGTGTTTCTTCTCCTCCGATTTTGTTTTTATTTTAGGGTGTATTGAAGTGTGATGATGATGGTATTTTTAGATTTTTAAGAAAATTTTCGAAAGTTTTAAATTACTGGATCTAATTATTTGTGGTGATGATGGTTTATTTTTTATTTTTCTAGAAAAGTTTCTTTGAAAGGTGTGTTTTAAGTTTATTTACGATTTATTTAGGGTTCATTTAGTTTTAATTTTTTAAAAATTTAATTAAAAGTTGTTTTAAAATTTATTTAAAGATGTATTTTAGTTGTTAAAATTTTTAAAAAGAGTTTATTTAAGATTTTTTTAAGTTTATTTTTAATTATTCAGATTTTAAGTTTTTTATTATGGTTTATTTTCAGTTTGTTTAAGTTTATTTTAGATTTATTTTAAGTTTATTTATTTATAATTAAATTTTTAAATGAGGTTATTTATGTAAGTTGTTTAAAAAGTTTATTATAGTTGTTTTTTTTAGAAAAATATTTATTTGAAGTTTATTTAAAAGATTTTAGGTTTATTTGAAATTTAGGTTTATTTTATGTTTATTTTAGGTTTATTGTACGTTTATTTTAAGTTTATGTTAAGTTTTTTTAGGTTTTATTTTAGATTTATATTACAGATTTTAAAAAGGTTTGTTAAGGATTTTAAAATATTTATTTTAAGTTAATTTTATTTAAAAGGTTTATTTTAGATTTTTCAATAATTTTAAAGTTTATATCTAAAAAAGATCAGTTGATTAAAAAAATTATTATAATAATTTAAAACTAAAAAAATTAAATAATTCATAAAATTAAAATATTGGAAAAAAGATGAAAATAAAGTAACATAAGAAAAACAATTTACATATAAAATAATATTTGAATAAAAAGGTAAAAAAATGGCAAATGAAAAGAAAAAAATAAAAAAATGAAAAAAATAATTTTCTAAAAAGTTGTTTTCAAGTTGTTTCAAAAATAAATAAAAATTAAGATAAAAATATAAAAAATAAATTAAATCAAAATAAAAATTAAGATAAAAATAAGGCAAAAATTTAAATCAAAATAAAAAATAAATATGAAAAATTTCTTGATAAAAGTTATAAAACGGTTAAAAAAGATTAATAAGCAAAAAAAAGAAAAGAATAAGCACTTAGTTGACAAAAAATGAAAAACAGGAAAAGTTAATGAAAATTGAAAAAAGAAAATAAATTTTAAATTGGTTTATTAAATCTTTATTTTTAATAAAATTTAATATTTAATATTAAAAATAAAAAAAAAATTCTTAACGGAACAGCAATCTTCGTAAGGAAAGTTAGAAAATGCCATAAAAAAAAACAAATGCCATAAAAAAAAAAAAATAGACCGTCGCCGGTTGTAATTAAATTTTTTAGTTGGGAACGATTTGTAAGTTGCCCGACGAACGATCGACACCTATAAATTCTTGGATATTAATTCAACAAAACCAGATATTTATTTTTACATAGTATTTAGTATCAAATAAATATTTATTTTATTTTATTTATAAATAAAATAAAATAAAATTTATGAAAAATTATATTTAAAAATAAATTAATATATTTAATTTTTTATTATATTTTTTATTTATAAATAAATTTTATGTTTAAAATAAATAGTAATTTATAATTATTTATTTTTTATTTATAAAAATATTCTTATAATTGATATTTAAATGATAAAATGAGAGTATGGTGTAAGAATAATTTTGTCAAATTAATAAAAATATGAAATTTATTTGTAAATTTTATCATTTTTAATAAGATTTATAAATAAATAAAATTTAATTAAAATTAATTATTTTATTTATAAATGAATGATTTTGAATATTTTAAAAAATTAAATCAAATAAAGGAATTGACAAATTCCACAAAATTTCGTGTAATTCATTTATAACAAACACGCTGTTAATCTTTCCCTCTCTGATGGCGAATCCATACCCGTTCAGGTGACCAAATCAAAACTCACTTCTTATCATTGGAATTCTCGCAACTAATGATCTAAGAGTTGTTTTTATCATTGATGAATATGTATCTTCATGTGTGTTTGTGATTGCAGAAAAGGTCTGAGCGCGAGACCGGTGGGGAATTCTGAAGAGGTTCAGGTGAGGATTGATCCTGTTCATGCTGATCTGGACAAGCAAATCCTGGGTCTCCACACACAGGTCAGCCAGCTCAAAACTGTATGTTTTTTGTAAATCCTTTTTGCCTAGTTTTTACAGTTTTTACATGTTACATGTTTTGTTGTCATTTCTTCATCAATTGGCTACTATTTTGAGTTCTTCTGGTGTTTTGATCGTACGGGTTTTGTAGTTTTGTTTCTGAATTTCCAATTTCAGTGGGTCTAGTTGTCATGTGGATTTGTTTTTGGGTAGATATGACTGGATTGGATTTTTTTGGTCAGTAGCTCTGACCTCTCAAACAATGAGGAAGATCTCAGTACCACTGGATGAATAACCCATTGGTGTGTGGAAATTAAATTTTGAAGTAGTGTCCATATGTTGCGAAAACTGTGCCTGACACGCACTGTTAATGACATTTGAATTTTTATGTTATGCTGAATCACTCTCATGCTGCTGTTATGTTCTGTTCGTTGTATTCATGTGTTGTCTATTTTTATTCTACTTAGTTCGGTAACATCACATTTGAATGCCTTACGTTTGTATATTTCTTTTGGAAGGCTAAAGCAACATTGTAGATCAATATACTCTATTTATCTGGGCAATTGGAACTCTTTGTGTTTGGTTGAAACATAAGGGTCGTTTCTTTTAATTTGGCAACCAATTCTATAATCACATGAAATCTCTTAAAATTTCTTAATTTGTTGAGAAGAGATGAGGTGTTGATTATCTGCATCTTCTTGATTTTAAACATAAATTTGGTATCAGTGTCTTTTTTTCGCTTATCTGCAAGAATGTGAGCTTCTGATCTTCAAACTTTGAATGTGCGATTGCTGACCCATTGTGCTTGTATGTTGCTGCTACTGTTTGCTTTGGCTAGTTGATTTTATTATACTAGAATTTGTCAATTTGAGGAAATGAAAGACTTGCTGAATGTGAAATGTTTTACCTTGTTCTGGAAGAATCCACAAGAAATCCTCCTGCTTCCCTTTCCCCTCCCTCAACCTCTCATTTTGGTTGGTTTGCAAAGAATGTGGTTTATTTGAGTTAACCAATTACATCATCCATATTTATATCCAGATATTTGTTTTTCAATGACCATTTTGTTCACATTTCTGTGTAGGTGGCTCAAGAAATCGAAACAGAAGCAAGGATTCAGAATGACTTAGTATCTGATCTGGTAAATCTCTAGTTTGTCTGCTTGCCCTTTCATCTTTTTTCTGTTTTAGATAAATCAGCAGCCTATTCTGAAGAAAATGCTATGTTAATTTGTAAAGAACTTCATAGACATGATCGTGGTTTGAAGTGTGAGTCTTGCTTCAAGTGGCTTCAAATATTTTGAGTGTGTTTGTGTACCCCTCACTTTGTTTAGGAACATATTTAAGTTAAATTTCATGAAATCGCTTCCAGCAAAACAAACCTGCACATGCATATGAAGATGCATCCAGCATGTATCTGAATGATCATTTGGAATATCTTGTCAATCTGGTGAAAAAGGCAGCTTGTAGTCTTACATGCTAATATATTTTCAGTTAAGCAGCAAATGCAGATGACCAATGCCGAGGCAGGGGTGAGAAATGGCATGAGGAGGTTGAGCAGGACGATCATTCAGCAACGATCAAATCATATTTTGCAAGTCATTGTCTTTGGATTAGTTTGCTTTGTTGTGGTTTACCTGTGGTCAAAGGGATCTATAAGATGAACAAAGGCAGTGATTTTTTTTTCTCCAGAATTGGAAGAGTGAGAACCATCTAAATTTGTTCCTTGGTTCTTTGTCATCATTGCTGTGTGATAGATGTATCTCAAGAGTGTCCCTGTTAGTGAAGTAGTGTTCAGTTTACCATGATATACTTTTTTTTATTGAAACCGATCTATAGAAAGCTGTGATAATCTGATAGATCTGTGTCAGGAATGAAGACGGCTGAAGGATGAGTGATGATATTCTCGTTGAGCCTTGACTACCCATCTAGGCATGTTTACTTTTTTTTTTTTGGAAAAAAGGAGTTGGAATAAGCGGTAAAGCTTTCCCTTTTCAGACACTGCAGATGCTAATAAGTGGCAGAGACCCTCAAATCACGACAGGTTCTACTATGACTTGAATTGTTTAAGGAATCCAAACCATCATCCACTTGAGCCAACGGACTACCAGCCAAGGGACATTGGTACGCATGTTTTTTTTTTAATATTATTCTTCAAGCAGTTTGGAAAACTTTGGAAAATTTGACATATTCTCTTGCCTCCTGGTTAGATAAAAAAAAAGTTGTTTGCCTCTTGTGACTATGTTTGACTTAGTATTTCATCAGATGAACCACTAAAGCAGAAAAGAGTGGCGGTATTTCTGTTTTGTTTACAAGTTAAGCAGCATATGATTGCCTAGGTGGACCTACAAGGTAGCTTGACATGTGCAAATTTTTACATGAGCTGGTATCAGAGTGACCTTTTCAATCCTTATGAATTAATTCTTGTTTATTCAAATAATAATGAACCCAGCTAATATAATTGGGTAATTAACAATGGGTTAGTTTCATAAGTAACCCATCACAGACAAACATATTTTATAAATAGTCACTTTAAAACTTTAACCAAATATGATCATAATCTAATGAAATATTTTTTGAAAATAACAATTTAAAATCTAAACGTGGATTCAATAAATATCTAAAAAAATAGGATTTGTCGGTTGTTGAAATTAGATTTAAAGGAATCACCTTTATTAAGATATTATTTTGATTGTTTAATTCTAAAATCATGGGAAATTTTAACGGGTAACAAATTTATTAAGATTATACTTATCATCACATTAAAAAAGTTTGGAAAGCAAAATATTTGCATTTGTTATAATAAATTCTCACTTAAACCCAATTGAAACTTGACAAAAAAAATTGTCATTTAAATGTATCATGTTACTGTAAAAATAATTATTAAGGGTTTCATGAACGTTTTATAGTTTGAAACTTCTTTGAAACTAAATTGAAACTATATTGAATGTTAAGATAAAAATATGTGCATGATACGTTGAATTTTTTTTTTTGAAAAATTGGATGCTCATATTGGGTTGTAAATTGTAATGCTATTTTATAAATTGAAACTACATTAGATGTCAAGATAAAAATATGCGTATGAAATATTGAATTTTCTGAAAATCAAAAAAATGAATGCAAAACATGGATATGACCTAAAAAATAAGGGTTGCATCTCTGAATAAATAAGGGGAACTGAAAATTCTAAATACACCATGATACTCAATTGAAACTCTACAGAAACTCAAATGAAATTCATAAGCATAAAATTCTAAATTCTATCTGAAATTTAATTGAAACTCGATAAAAATTTTGCTATGTCATTTAAATACATCATAATATTGTACAAATAATTAAGGATTTCATGGATGTAATGTTTTGAATCTTATTTGAAACTAGATTGAAACTGTTATTAGGCATTAATATCTAAAGAAAATTAGATATTAATGTCCAATAAAAGTGGAGGAGAGAGACGTAAAATCACTATCTAAAAAGAAGAAAACCAACTTATATTTACTAATATTAATAATATAACAAAGGAATTTATCCATTAAGTAGGCAAAATTAAAATTTTGAAACCTATATGTAAATTAGTAAAAATTGGGTGGATATTTTTAACCAATATTTCAAAAAGTGGTTATTTTGTACAATTTCCTCATTAATAATTTCCAAGAATGACACTTTGTATCCATGATAATCACTGAAAACAACCGTTGGTTTAACATGAACTTTCTATCACTTTGTTTTCAGCTCATTTAAACTTCAAATATTAACCAAAATATTGATCCGGTGATTAGTACATGATCTTAGAGCTGCCTTCATCGGTTAAAAACTAAGATTTTTAAATTATGAAAAGATAATTATCAATATTTAAATTTCGAAATGGTTGTGCACATATGAAAACACTACGAGGCGACCACGGTTCGAAACCGACGGTTCTGGGTCAATGGAATTATTGAACCGAAACCAAATCAGTCAGGGCTGGTTCTGAGCGATTCCAATTTTAGTTCAGATGGTTCAAACCGACTTTTTTATTTTTTTAATAAAATAATATTGTAATTTATTTTGATTTCGGTTCCGATTCTAATTTTTAAATGTAATTGTAAATATAGATATTCTCCACTCAATTTTAAATAAAAAATACAAATAAAAATTGAACAAATACAAATAATAATTTCACTAAAATAATTAAAACATGTAAAAAATAAATATAAAAAATGAAAAATGGACTTAAACCGTCGGTTAACTGGTGGTTGAGTCGTCGGTTTGAATCAACAGTTAACCGGTGGTTAAACTGTTTTTGAAAATATTAAATCTGAATCAGACTGAATTTTTGCAGTTCTACTAGTGCTCGTTTAGCCAATTCTAATTCCAACTTGAACCGACAGGCCGGATCAACAATGGCCACCTCTACTTGAAGTTAGCTCAAATAGCTCTGTGTCTGAATTTTAGAACTTCGAGGTATTGATTTGAATCCTGCTGTAATTAATATATATATATATATATCACAGAAGGATTTTCCTACTATAATTCATACTTGGGTAGCTTCGTTTTTAGGGGTTACTGATTATTTCATCCTGTAAACGAAAATGCAACTCAATTAATGGACAAGTATTTTAATAACGCTAGTTAGTTGGTCATCTCATCCATCACATGGACGACTTGGTCTTCATCAGAAATATATTTCTATTAATTAATTATCAATTGCAAAACATGAAATGGTACACCATACCACACTCAAAGTACACCATAATATATCTCTAAAGAGATTTTGCGGTGACGAGATTCGGTCATCTCATTAAGTTTAATTATGATTTTTTGGACATTTTGTATCGAAGAATAATGTCTAAATTGTCACACCTAATAGGAGTATATTACTACTGATTGTCTTCAAATTCTCTTTTACATGTAAAAAAAGTAATAATTGAAGCTCTTAGAAGAAAATGACCAATGCACATATCATGAAGTATGTTATTATTAAAAAATTAAAAATTTAATTATATTATTACCAGCAGTACTATTAACAAAAAGCATGCTTTGGCTCGGAATTCCAGCCGCAATGTAGCAATTAAAAGTGAAGTAGAAAGG
>CAODLS010209360.1:0-22242 GCA_948243855.1 Flueggea neowawraea | reverse complement strand
CTATGTCGATCATTAAATTGATCAGATGCTAAATTGAGAGACTTTTATCATATTTTGTCTTAATGTCAGAATTAATCATGTTACTGTATGGATTAAGGTGAGATGGCAAAATAAATCTTAACCGAAGCTTCTGTGTGGTGTTGACAATGTTGTATAAACATGCGTTCCTCCAAGGGAAGAAAAGAACACCACAACACATGATCATACCATGTGTGCTATATACACGACCATATGGATGGAAAAGATTGAAAATGATCTCATTTTTCCTAGTGTGAGACCCTGCCGTGAACATATGGTTCTCGGTAATACCTACCCTTAACACATTCAAGACGTGTAGTTGAGTTTGGCTACTTTAGCTTGCCGTTAATGGTCATGATTGATTCGACCAAGCGTGTCAAGCTGGGCAAGTAAACTTGGCTATATGGATTGTCTGGTGTAAGAGGATAAGTTTGTTTCTAGACGCATTTGCACTAGTCTTAAAAGTTTGCTAAAATCGATTCTCATGTAGTATGTTACATGATGTGTGAACTTTGAGTTAAACTTTTGTGAGATCAAGAAGTTCGAAAGCAGTGATTGTGTGGATACGAACTAGGGGAAAGACAAATGTTCCAGCAGTTTGTGCTACTGTTGCATACACTTTGGCAGAATGGAGATGTTCTGTAAAGAGACGTCTTCTGGCAGGATTGGGATTTGAGCTGTTATACAACAGGTGTATAGCAAATACGCTTTCATCGTATGTTGGTCGCGTGGTCTATTTACCCGTATGACGAAAGGATCGAGCATGGTTATTTTACATGATGATATACCATTCAATCATGTACGAGTGGGAGAATGTTGGAAAATCGGATGGATCGAACTCGGTTAGTCAATATGTGAACCGCGACCGTGAACCGAGTCCAATTGGGGAGCCCAATTGAGATGGGCCCTTAAGGCCCATATGATAAGTCCATCGGGCTTATAAGCCCATTAGGCCCATTCAAGGCTTATATATATTATATATATGAAGCATGAAAGAATGAAATTCTATTCTTCCATCCCACACACACCAACGTGAGAGAGAGAAGAGAGAGGGAAATGAAGTTCCTCCATGCCTCTCACTTCACTCGTCATTCGTTCGTCGATGGTCTCAATCCACGTGGCATCTAGACGGCGAAACAGACGAGCACTCATATCAACAACTCGACAGTGGTTTGCTCACGACACCAACATCAAAACTCGACCCTGGCTCCGCTATCCACTGCTGATCTAGTTGGCTTTTCGCTGAAAATGAAGTAAATAACTCGAACCTACTAAATATATTATTTATCTGTTAAACTCTAGTTGTTTCCTTCATGTTCTTCTTCCACTGCAAAGGAAAAAAGAAGTGTTTTTGACAAATTATGTGCGGTTGGAATAAATTGGCATTATTATTTGCAATATTTTGTTCAATGTGACAAGTCATCTACCCTACGGCTGTAAAAAAAATCATGTACCTTACGGTATGCAATGACAAAAATATGACAAAGAAAGCAACAATCCCATCCCTCGTCTACCTGCTTCTCTTCTGCATAGCTTTAACTCAACAACTAGAGTTGTAAAATTGGAATCGAAACTGTGGAACCGGATCAAAATCAGAATCGAACCGAAACTGGAATCGGCCGACCAAAACCGGCGGTTTACGGTTTAGGTTCCGGTTCCACGTTTTAAAAACCGTCGAACCGCCGGTTCCAGTTCCAACCGTTATTTTCTTTTTTTTTGTTTTTTTTTTATTTTTTCAACTCTATAAATACCCCACCCCATTCTTACCAATTTTACACTATTTTTTCTCTCTCAATCTCTTCCACACTCTCTCAAAAATTCATTTTTCTATAAATTACTCTTATTAATTATTTATACATTTTATTATTATAATTACGTTTTCTACATTTCTCAAAGTTATTTTTTACAATTACATTTTTCAAATTTCTTCTACTTTTTTACTATAGTTTAATTTAGTTATTTTGTTATTTCATTACATTTAATTAAATTTGCATATTTATTTTGTAGTAATGAAAAATTTTGGTGAAAATAAAAATTTTAAAAGTTTTGAAATTGAAAATATTAGAACTCAAGAGAGTCAAACTCAATCAATTTCCACTCAACGACGAGAGTTAGTTTAGTTTTTTTCCTTTTTTACTTATATTTTAATTTATCATGTATTGTTAATTGTTCTATAGTTATATTATATAATTAAATTCGGTATTATAACCATGGTATTCCTCCGCTACAAGTGAGGGCATCTAATAAAATTTAAAGAGTTTTTTTTTTAATTTTGTTTAAAATTATGTGATGTAATTACTAATAGAATAGTTAATTTGTTTAAAAATTATTAAAAAAAATCTTTGGAATAAAATGTATTATTGATATTATAGTTAATTATTGAATATAACAAAATTTACAAACCAATTGACGAGATAAAATAACGGATTAAAAACAAAATTTTGAAAAAAATAAAAATAAAACAGGAAACCGAATCGGAACCGAACCGAAATCGAACCGGCGGTTAAATCAATCAAAACTGGTCAAAATCGAAACCGAAATCGAATCGAACCAAAACCGGACCAAACGTTAAAAATTACAGTTTGATTCTAGTTCTCACATTTGACAAACCGGAAACGACCGGCAACAAGTCTACTCGCGGTAGAAATGAACTTAATTAGAATATAAATAATATTGAAAAAAGTTTTGAAATCGAAACTTGAAAGAAATTTTAGCTTTCATTAATTGCTAAATCTTTTTCTTTTGTTCTTGTCCAACAGAGCATCTTAGTGGAGCCAGATTTATACCTTGTCTCTCCTATCCAAGAACGTCAAATCCGAAACTCTGTGGTACACTACTGTGTTTGTCTATCGCTCACATAAGTCAGGACTCAACTACTGTCTCTTTTTGTAATGTTCTGTTACAAATACGAATTTATGAAAAATATATATAAAAAAGTTATTAAAGTAAATATATTTAACTAATGAAACAAATACTCCTTTATCTTCGTATAAAGGTAAAATTATCTATAAAAGTGGTATTTTTAATAAATCAAATAACCAATATGACAGAACCTACACAGCCTAATAATATAGATAGTGAATAATGTAAAATGATCAAAAATTAACTTCGAAACACAGAGGAAATATGAATATGAGTAGGATCAATTTATGTAAGTATCGTGATCAAACCACAATTTTGATAATGATAGAAACGATCGATTGAATTGCGGCTTAAGAACTACCAAGAGATCAGTCAAGTAGGAATTAACAATGGAAGAAGGGAAACTTCTTTCCTAGAGAGATAGAGGAGCGGCAACGGTAGTAAAAGACGGAGCGGAGTGATTTCTTTTTCTCTGTATTATGTACGTTTACTCCCACCTAGGGTTTCTTGCACATAGTATATGTGAACATTTATGAGCTTCTCGTATTACCATTACGACACCCATTCATAATCAACCAATAATTAAGTTGGCCCATCAATTGAGATTACTAATAATGGGCTCGGATTCCACCCACTATACGTCATGAGTAGAGCCAATTTTTCAATAAAACAAAAATAAAACAATTATGTAATGAAAATAAAAATTTATAAATTGAAAATTCCTGCAATACAAGAAATGCAATAATAGGTTTTGAATAGAAACATGAAAGAAGTTGTAGTTGCTAGGGTTGTAAATGAGTCAAACTACCCGCGAATTACTCGGTATTTGACTTGATAAAAACTCGTTCATAGCTCAGCTCGTTAATAAATGAGTCGAGCTTGAACAAGATTTTAAACTCGAATCAATAAACGAGCTGAGTTTGAACACCCAAAGCTCGGCTCAAACAGCTCACGAACAGACTCGTTTATGTTTTCATCAACAATGTTCGTGAACAAACTTGTTTGTAAGCTCATTTATATATATTCATGTGTATATGTATGTATATGTGTTTTTCATTTGTTTTTTTAATCTGGAAAGGAAATGTTTGGTTTTTGATAAAATATAGTTTTTGATTATGAGACGCCCTCGCTACGGGGTACGTAGCATTTGGTATACCAATGTATGATATGACTCAGCTATCGAGGTTGACGATAGCCATGTTGCCCCAGTCCGACACATGATTGATTTTCGGATTAGTGGAAGAGTCCACAATCATTATACGGTGGTAGAGTTGCACAGACCACACCACTATTGTTTCGGTTTCATAATGATTATACTTTGTTTTTTAATCTGATACTATTAGTAGTATTTTGCCAAAGTGCATGTGTTTGCTTTTGGTGTAAACGTTTTCAAAACGTTTTCTTTGAACATGTACTATATATATAGTGTGCATATATGTATACCTTTTGTATATTGTATGTGGTAGTTTTCAAACCAGTCTGTGTGAGGCACGTATAAAACAATCTAGAGTGTTGTCCTTCACTGGGTTCTGACTCCCTTTGTTTTTCTATGTTGCCTTGTTTTTATTTTACAGGTTGATTCGACTCGACAACCTTTTGGCATCTCCTCCCAGTGAGGTACTGATATTTTTGGTTAGTGACACCCTCTTGGTCGTGCTATTTCTTTTGTTTTAGAGTTCTGCACCGAGATGATGTTGGGTTACGAGGTCTACATGTTTTGCTTTGGATACTTGATTTGCGACTAGATCATTTTGTATATGATTTTACATATGATATATTTTGATATATTGGTAAATATTATTTTCATATCTTTATATATGATTTTCTCACAGTTGTTTTATTAAAAATGTTTTATAAATAATCGAATGTGTAGAGTTTCTGAATCTCTGAGGTTTGTGCGAGATGGGTCGGACTTCCATAGACGATTCACCTCGTACACCGGTCATAGTCCAAAAACGGGTTGTGAAATGTTTGCTATATATATGTAAATTAATTTGCTTGTATTTAATTAGAATATTAATTATAAAGAATCAAAGGGCACTAGCTAGAAAAGGAGCTAGTCTATTCCTCCTTTTCATGATAGAAGCACAGTTTTTTAGCTAAATAGGTAAATTAAAGTTCACGCGATTCTTCAGTCCATTTATCTCTTATTAGAAATTGAATGCTTAGTATTGAAAATGACTTCACTAATACAATTTTATTAATACTAATTAAACTCTACAAATTAACCATTTGGAAGATAACCAATAAAATTATAACTAATTGATATTGGAATCAAATTTAATATAAAAAGGTTAATGATTTAATTTTTAGTGAGAGTAAATAAAATAATTTATTAAAAATTAAATTATATCTTAAAAAAGAAAAAAAGTACAGTATAAATTCAATTATTTTCTAATTAAAAATTGTCAAATATAAAGGTTCTTGATCAGAAAGCCGAAACCATGAATTTGCAATTAGTGATTAAAAGTACTTCCTGTCATAATATCAATAAGTTGCAGCAGAATATGTATTGGCATTAATGGTTGTCTAAAAGCTTCCAATCAATAATATTGTTCTTGTTGTCTGGTGTTTGAATTAATTAATAAATGAAAAAAGTGTTTATGTGATTGATTCAAATATTTTAGAGGTGTAGACAGAACAAAATTGGCAGATACTTGCACGTGTAAATGGATCACAGATTCTTCTACTTCTTTTACGTGCAAAGCAGTGTTCTGAAGAGAAGTGCCCAGTTCATGGCAACTACTAGGTCTGTAATTGAGTCGAACCAAGCTTAGATTTGGAGTGTTTAAATTCGACTCGACTAAAATTTTTTGAATTCGAACTCTTCATTGAGTTTAAAATTTTGTTCAAATTTTGTTCGTTACAAGACTCGCAAGTTTACGAGCTTGTTCGCAAACTTTTCGAGCTCAGTTTAACAAAGACTCAAATAAAATTATAAACGAAATTGCTAATTCAAATTAGACAAAAGTCCTAAAAACAATACATTTAAGTTTAGATTTGTTCAATAAAATTATGTTGAGCATTCAGTTGAACAAAAAAACTATTAGAATTTTTAATTTGTTTCACAAATTCAACATAATATTATACCCTATGTAAGCGTGCTTGTACTTTTATAGGCACAATCGATTAGTGCAAGTTTGCAATTTTGTTGATGTGGCTCAAATATTAAACAATATTTCAAACAAAAGTTTATTTTTTCATAATTTAGTTTAAGACGTATATAAACATATATACATTTATATATAAATATGTATACGTAATTTCTCAAAAACAAAGAGGTGAATATCCATTCACATAATCCAATTCATTTAGTTAACCAATCCTTAGATTAGTCAGGTTTCAAATATGTGATAGAACACATCAAAAACAAATATACAGTTTCAAGACACAACCTATGTGTCTGAAGCTGTCATCTACTCACCTGAATGTCCAAATCTCTAGAAATCCAATCAAACACCGCTGGTGGGTGGCTGCTCGTACTGACAATCACAAGAAGCTGTAACAAATACAACATGACAACATCAAAAAGTGACCATGTGATCATATTGAATGTATGAATGCAATGCAATACAAATGCCAACACTCAAAACAATCTATTCCCTACAAACTAATCACCCACAAGAACTCTAATCATCCTCATAAACACGAATCTAACATCCTCTTCCTCAAAACAACATAAATCATTGAGAATCACCAAGCTCCAATTCGGACCTCTCACACCCCAAGCTACAAATCATCGGATCAACCAAAACAAACCATGATTCAAGTATCTTTAACTCATATTCATCAAGATATAACAGAAACAAACTCCAAATTAACCAGAAATCCATAGAAATTTGAAACCTTACTTGGATGAAACCATTTCGTTCAAACACAAAATCTCCCAAAATCGAAGCTAGAATCTCTTGGTTCCAATCTCAAACAACCATAATCTAATACCAAACAAACTCTATTCCAACAGAAACAAAGAAATTAGAACGATCCTTCAATCTCAGCTAAATCCCTAGATGAATGATTCATAATCAAAAACAGGAAAAAGAATGATCAAAGAGTGTTTCTTACCTTAGAAACTCAAGTGGAAGCAAAGAGAAACAAAGAGAAGCAACGAAAATAGAGAGAGATAATGGAGAGAGTGATTTCGGTGGTTAAGAGTGAGTTATGACGGAAGGGAAAGCAGTTGGGTGTATTTATAGACCCACAAACCGACACGTTGTGTTTTACTACAACCTTCCAGAAAAAGGTATATCTACGTGCGCAGTACCCCCTTCTACGCATGTAGTTCTTGATTCAACATGGGTTGCACCTTCCTCAACACATGCAAACGACTGATCTGATGACTTCTCAATCTCAGATCCAAAATCAACACACGTTCCACCATATACAAGGCACATAGACCTCTTCACACACTCACAGTTCATATCCAAGTGACAGTCCAACGCGCACAAAACTCTCCAACGCACATAGACATGCTTAAACACATTCACGGTTCATCTCAAACGTCGATCAACTCGCACAAAACCTGCTTCTACACATGCATATGACTTCCAGAATGTCTAACACACGCAAAACGCACGTAGATTGCTACCAAACGGATTCTACACTCAAAAATCAAGATTCCTCACATCTAAATCACCTCAAAACCAGATGGAATACTACAGTGTTCCGACTATAACAGTACGGGATATTACAAAACAAATTAGAGAATAAAAGTGCTATCAAAGTGTTTGTATATATTGAAATGAAAATTTGACAAAATATTTATCAATAAATAGAAAATTATGAATTCATGGCTTAAATTAAACTTTGTTAACAGTTGCTAATACAACATCAAATCATAGTTAATTTGTGCATTTAATTAGAAGAAACCTTGTCATCGGGGAGTAAACAATTAATCTCAAGAATTTATGTCCCAGATCATTTGGGAGGCCGCCGACCCTTATGCTATAAAATTGTACATAGTTCTGACGGAGCTCATAAGAAAATTCGAAGTTTACTACCTTGTCACATGCTTAGAGTTGACCTCATCAAGTTATCATTTTTTTTAAGATTCTAATTATAATATATAAGCCTTTCTTCATTGTCATTAAGCAACTCTAGAATCACTATAAACTATATATATTTGATTAATCTATATTCCAACAAGATAAAATTATTGTAAACAGCAAAATTTTCAGTCGTCGCTTTATAATTAGAATAATTTTAGAGAAAACACTTACCAAAATAACAAAAACCATTAATACTCTAATTGGAAAGTCATTGCCGTTGCATAAAAATACAAAGCAAGTACTTCTTCTAGTATATATTAATACATTAAGAAATCATGTCTCCAAAAATGCTCCCTCTCTTAAGAGAGTCATGAATTACATTACTAGAAGAAGCAAAATTAAGGTACTGTTGATGATAAGGGAGGGTGTTTTGGAGAAGAAAGGGTGATTTCTCATCAGGGTCGTCCATTTGAGGAACTGATTGCATAGCAGCCGTCGTTTCGTTCTGCATCTGAATGCAAAGTATCTCAGCTTGTGCCACTGCCAGTTGCATTTGAAGCTGAGATACCTGGTTCTGCAGATACGATATGGCTCCAACACAGCCATAAACTGGGTCTCTAACTCTTGCATTTGCTTCATAAACCAAACTGCTTACTGCATCGGCTCTTTGATGAACTGGCAGTTCCTGTTAATGATCATTCATTAATTCAAGAAGTCCATGTATACAGTATATATAAATAACTCACAAGTTTCTTTTCCACTTGAGCAATTCTTTTGACATTTCAACCTTATAAGGTTTTAGGATAAATAGTTTTTTGTTTAAAACTATACTTTCAAAATGAAATAAGCAATAAGAAACTATGATTTCCAAACTTGATTAACCAAAAATCCATATACATCCAAAAGATCAACAATCTATTAATTATTTGTGTATTAATTTATTGATAAGTAAGGAAAAAAAATATTATTCCTTTAGCCCATGTAAGTGGATAATCATGTAAAATCCTAGTAAACAATTTCATACAATAAGTTTCCAACTGTATTTGTGTATTACTACGAGTCAATTTACACATATATGCATTAATTCGTTGGAGTGTTATATTTTTTTATTAAATCAACGTTCGCAATCAAACTTGATAACACTTTTGCAAGATAAAACTCTCTCTAACAAGGAATTTTAAAGTTTTTTTTTTTCAGATTTAAAATTTGAACTCAAGATTTCTATTTAAAAGAGAGGAAGTTTGAGCCATTTACTAGCTCGTCTTCTATAATTTATATATATAAAAAACTTATGCATATTTATCAAAATAAAACTTAGTCAAAATAAGTATAGATATGTAGAATCTTGAAAAAAAAAAAAGAAAGAGAGAAGGAACGGGAAACCTGTAACATTTTGCTAACATTGCTAGCACCAAAGACCTTATGAACAATAGCAAACTTGTGAGGGTCATCAGAAGGGAAATAAGGAGCAAAAATGCAGTCCCTAGCGCAACGGCGTCGAAGCAACTTGCAAGAGGCGCATGGTGAATTTCCACCCATTTTTTTTCTTCTTAATAAGTTAATTTGTGTGAGAACAAGTCTTAACTTTATAGGGTATGGATTATATGTGGAGGGTGAAAGAGAAGAAGAAGAAAGAAAGCAATTGAAAAGGCTATTACTTTGCTATGGAGAGATCATGTGTGTGTATGTGAATTTGAGTTGAAGACGTTGACAATAATGAGCTTCAAAGTGTTGATAGTTATAATGGTACCAAGCTGTAGAGTAGATCATGTACACACAAGCTTTGTTATGATGTTCATGATTAAATAATTGACCTTGTAATAGTTTAATTACTATCATCACCATCTCTCAGCTCCAATGAGAGACCAGTTACTATTTATTTATTTATTTTATTGTGTTAGAAGAGACAAAACTATATTCTTAGTTATTTTGTTTAAGGTTAGAGCTATTTGTGACTTGATCTCGTATCTATTTATTTGATTAGTTAAATTAAATTGAAGAATTTGATTAACTTGTCATTATTAATATTGGAACAAATATAATATTTAAGCTGATAGAAATTAATTTATTTTTTTAATTCGATGTTGGTCAATTAAAATAATTAGAAAAGGGTAGTAAAAATATTCTCCAAAACAAATTATATATCATTCTTAAAAATTGGAGGTAGGATATGATATGAAATTAAATTAAATAAAATTCAGTTTTTGAATTATAAAAAAGCCTTTGGTTACATTAGGATTTGAACAATATCGTGATTGGTTATTATGGTTCAGTTTCAATTGTATTCAAAACTATAAGAACCGATTGGAACTACTTAATTAAGGACCACGACCATAAAAAGAATAGTTGAAACAGTTCATGAGATCTCATAATTTTTTTAAAAAAAGGATTGAAATGAGTAGTATATATTCTCCTCTTTGGGTACTATAAAGATTCATAAATGGGGGCGACTCTCCCAACGTTTAAGCTCCATACACAGCACCATATGGTGTCACGAGAATTTGAATCCGAGTAGTTGTTTTAAGGATCCAAACCCTCATATGAGTTATAGTTTCATATATTCATATATGATAATTAATATATGATTAAAAATGGGTTTGTTCATGATAAGTCATGGGTGTAACCCAATTTAGGATATAAATGTCTAATCAATAGGCGTACTCTAATTAATTATACGTGTAAGCTATAGTTGGAATAAAATTAGTAGAATCCTAATCAATTTAGGTATTCACATTCCTAGAAAGTCAAGTTGAACCTAGAGAGTGAATGGAGAAAATTAGAGTGAACATGTACACAAAACCAACACACATCCTAGAGAGAGAGTGTGCCATTGGTCCTGTAAGAGACAAAGAGAGAACTTTTTCTACTCCAACTGTGTTTCTGTTTTCATTATGTTTATTCGTCGAGACATTTACATTGTAGAATAGTTTCGCATTCTCAACCTAAGTTCATAAGGTGCTTATTATAACACTGACATGCATACTGTTTCTTGATCTTATATTATTTTTGCTGCATTTAGGAAGTTCGTATTTTGTTATATTATATTAATACATTTGTAAAACTCAAGTAAATATTTTTAAAAAATAATTGAAAAATAATTAAGCAATTAATTAAAATGTGTATAAACAAATCAAACTTTTCACAAGGCAAAGTGTTTGAGGTAACCAATAAAGTTGGACGCCCTCGAACGCACACCCGTCGCCACAAAAGACAAGATTTGTCCCTGCAACTGCCGTAATCGAACCTTTTTGAAACTTAAATTCTATGAACTCTTACATATATTTCTCCAACACATATAAGTTTCACACTTTATAGAATTGAAGGATCAAAACTTTATCTAATCATTACCATTAATATTAACTATAACAAGCTTATAATTATGTGCCTATGCTAGAAACAACAGCTCCAGTTGACCGCCGCAGACTCAGAACCTATTGTGTTTTATACATAGTCTTCTTTTCACGTTTTAATATATAGTTTTTGTTTTAACTATATGCTCTGTTGAAGTGTTCATGAATTTACAACGACAATCTCAATATATGGTGCTCTATTTTCTCTTATCTTGCACCATTTAGTGAGATAATAAAAAATAAAGAATGTTACCGAGTATCCCATATACAATGCAAGTACTCATCATCGCACAAAATAATGTGTTCTTCGACTAGGTTAAACTCTAAATTAACATTATTGTGTATCACGAAGTGTCAGTGTCGGCTCTAGGCACAAGTGACTGAGGCCTGTGCCTAAGACCTCAAAAAAATGAAGGGTCTCTTCTATTTTTTTTTATTTGTACTTTACATCCTTCAAGTCTCATTTTTCTGCATCTTCAAATGTAACTGATCATTTATTTTTTCTTTTTTTAACCCATGTAATTAACCATGTTTGATCAAAACTTGTTGCTCAACAAAAATTATCTAGATTAGGACCTCCTTAAAAAATAAAAATATTTGGAAAGTATTATATTTAATAAACAAAAGACCCCAAATTAAATAAAAAAAAAGAGTTATAATAAATTAAAAAATTTATAAAAAGTCTTCAAATTATAGTTAGACAAATAATTTAAAATTAAAAGAAAAACTTATATAAACACCATGTAAAAATGTATGATAGTTCAAACAAAGTGTTAAATTTGATCACCATTTTAACAAGATAATTTTTTATGTTTAATTTTGTTCTAATATAATTAAGATTACATTTTTTAAGTGAAATGCTTAAATAAAAATGATTATTTGTTGTTTTTATTTTGCATTGAGGTTTATTAAACTTCTTATATATAGATCCCACTAAAATTACCAAAAAACTAAATTATAATAAAAATAAAAATAGCACTATATCAATATTAAATGAAGAAATTTAGAAAAAAGCAAATTTATTTTTATTTTATAATAATTTATAAAATATTATTAACTACTTTTATAACCAAAACCTAAAAGAATTGAATTCTTTTTTATTAAATTAAAGTTAATAAAACTTCTTTCTAAATTTTGAAGGAATTTTTAATCAATAATTTTTTATTCTTTTTTGAATTCAACTGATTTATATTAATATCTAATGTTTGAGTAAAAAAAATAAAGATGTTGGTTAAATTTATTTTTATTTCAAAAAATTAAAAGATAAATCTGAAAAATATTAATTTTTTTATTTTTAATAAGTTTAACAATATATTTTTTACCTAGGGCCACAAATCACTTCGAGACAGCCCTGCAAAGTGTTTTAAGTATGTGATATGTTATAAGTCTGTTTAAATATCAATTGTGTAAATTATTCAAATAACTTAAACTTTGCCCCTTTTATTAAAAGTAGCCTATTTTTTGAAATTAATCATACAAAATCTAAACTTTTAATTTTTGTATTAAATATGTCATACTATCATTGATCCGTTAAAAATTCGGTTAACAGAACCCATTAGCTTTCTACTCTCTTCCAATCGTGACCACCACTTCCATTAGACCCACTCGAAACCGCACGTTATTAGAGCCAAGATTTTTTTTTTGTCAGAAGATATGCTCCATTGATTGAAACCCAGAAATTAAAGGAAACTTCATTTCTTCTTAAGTAGAATACACAAATTAAGGTACATATTTCTCAGTAAAAAAAATTAAGGTACATATCTTTTTTTTTAAGCAGATTAATGAGCATATCTAAGGAAACAAGAATCTTAGAGTGTTTATGTAATATCCTGTATTTTTTCTAATTAAATTTTTTGTTAAAATTTTTTGTTAAATAAATTTTTATTAATTTTGTAATCAAAGAGATATGTATTTTATTGGTTTTATAAATTTTGATATGATTAAATTTGTTGACTTTTATTGATTAAAATTATTATTTTCAAATTGTCTTAGTAATGTAATATTTTGTTTAATTTTGGATTAATTATTTCGGTAATTTTTTCGTTAAACTTAAAAATTTATTTTTAAAATTTGAAGAATTAATTTTGGATTTTAAATGTTATTTGAGTAATTTGTGAAGTTTTGAAAATTTGGAATTGATTTGAAGTTGATTCGTTGAGTAGAATTGAAACAATAAAAATTGAAAGTTTTATTCATAAATTGAATTATTTGAGAGATTTATTTATAAATTCTAAAAGTTTGAGATTTAATTATAAAATTTATGTAATTTTACATAGATTTTGATTTTTGGGACGAGAGTGTTAAATCTTCGACCAAAATAGGTTTTTGGTCGTTGTTTGAGTATCTGAGTCTGCATTTGCATTCATGCATCTTCTGTATTGCCACAATCACCGTGTTTGACCTGTTGATAATATGTTTTGTTTCAGCTCAGTTCGATTTCCGAGGTGACTAGCCATCGACCGGTGGTCAGTGATTCGGAGTTTGACAGCTTGGCATCCAGGTGAGTAGATGACAGCTTCATACACATAGGTTGTGTCTCTCTTACCTATATATTTTTGTTGTGCTATAACCATAGCATGTAATTTGGATTAACTAAAGGATTGGAAATCCTAAATTTTGGTCTACGTGAGGACTTGTCTGATTTGAATTTGTTTTTGAAAAATTATTTGAGATTTTGGAAAACATAATGATACTTTGTTTTTGAAAGACTTATACTTCTGAGGAAGGTCATTTGTTTTTTAGAAATAATATAAATGGATTTATATTATGTGTAATATCCCATATTGTTATAGGAGGAATATTGTAGCATTCCGTCTAGTTATGAGGTGTTTTGGATGTGAGGAATCTTGATTTTTGAGTATAGAATTCGTTTGATAGTGTTCTATGTGCGTTTTGGGTACGTTGGAGAGTCTGTGAGTCATCTACATACATAGATCAGGGTTCTGTGTGCGTTGATTGACGTTTGAGATGGACCATGGATGTGTCTAAGCACGTCTACGTGCGTTGGAGAGGTTTTGTGCAAGTTCGAACGTCACTGGAACATGAACCATGAATGTGAGGAGAGTTCTACGTGCATTGTACATGGTAGAACGTACATTGATCTTGGTTCTGAGGATGAGAAATCATCAGCTCAGTTGTCTGCGTGCGTTGAGGAGGGTGCAACCCACGTTGAATCGAGCACTACATGCGTAGAAGGAGGTACTTTGCACGTAGATGCACTCTTTTTGGAAGGTTGAAAGTAAAACGCAATATGTCGATTAATGGGTCTATAAATACACCAAATTATTTTCCTTTCCGTCATAACTCACTCTCAACCACTGAAATAACTCTCTCCACCATCTCTTTCCATTTCCTTTGCTTCTATTGCTTCTCTTTGCTTTCACTTGGATTTCTAAGTTAAGAAACACTCTTTGATCCTTCTTTTTCCTTGTTTTTGATCATGGATCATTCATCTAGGGATTTAGCTAAGATTGATGGATCGTTATGATTTCTTTGCGATGGATTGGAGTTTGTTTGATGTTAGATTATGGTTGTATGAGGCTGGAACCAAGAGATTCTAGTTTCAGTTTTGGGAGCTTTTGTGTTTGTATGATATGGGTTTAATCCGACTTAGGGTTTGGATTTCTATGGATTTCTGGTTATTTTGAGGTTTGTTTTTGTTATATCTTGATGGATATGAGTTAGAGATACTAGAATCATGGTTGGTTTTGGTGGATTTCATGATTTTATCTTGGGGTATAATAGGTCCGAAATTGTGAATTTTGATTCTCAATGATTTTAATTTGTTTTGAGGAAGAGGATGTTAGATTCGTGTTTTTGAGGATGATTAGAGTCCTTGTAAGTGTTTGGCCAGTCAGGAGTTACTCATTTGAGAGTTTGGTATTTGCATTGCATTGCACCCATACATTCAGTACGACTACAGTACCATATTTTGTTGTTTGTTATGTTGTATTTGTTATAGTATTATGTGCTTGCCAACACGAGCAGCCACCCACCAGCGGTGTTTAATTGGATTCTTAGAGCTTGGGACATCCAAGTGAGTGGATGGTAGCTTCAAACACATAAACTGTGTCTCAAAACTGTATAGTTTGTTTTTGATGTGCTTTATCACATATTTGGAAAACTTGATTAATCTAAGGATTGGTTAATCATATAAATTGGATTATGTGAATAAATATTCACAGCTTTGTTTTTGAGAAATTACATATATATATTTATATATATGTTTTTCATTCTGTTTTTGACTCTGAGATATGTTTGGTTTTGGATAAATTATGGTTTTGGTTATGGGACGCCTTAGCTACGGGATACGTAGCCTTTGGTATACCAATGCTTTATTATAACTCAACTATCGTGGTTGACGATAGTCATGTTACCCCAGCCCGACACATGATCTGTTTTTGGATTAGTAGCAGAGTCTACAATCATTATATGGTGGTAGAGTCGCATAGACCATACCACGATTGCTTTGGTCTCATAATGGTTATACTCTGTTTTTTAATCTAATACTAGTGGTATTAGTGTGCCAAAGTACATGTGTTTGTTTTTGGTGTAAATGTTTTCAAAATGTTTTCTCTGAAACGGTACTATGTATATAGTATGTATATATGTATACCTTTCGTATACTGTATGTGGTAGTTTTCAAATGGTTTTTAAACTAGTCTTTGTGAGGCACGCATGAGGTGATCTATGTTGTCTTGTTTCCGACCCCCTTTATTTTTCTATGTTGTCTTGTTTCCATTTTACAAATTGATTCGACTCGGCAACCTTGGGCATATCTGCCCAGTGAGACACTGATATCTTTGGTTTGTAGCGCCCTCTTGGCGGGGCTACTTCTTTTGTTTAGAGCTCCACTCCGAGATGATATTGGACCTAAATCTAGCATCGGTTTCATTCTAGAACATCAAAATTATCCCAAACCGAAATCTTAATTTTCGGACCAAGATGACTCATCAATGAAAAATCATCATTTCTAAGCTAGATTAATGCATTTTCAACCTCAATCTATCATTATCCAACAAAAACCAACTCAAATCCATCCAAAAATCACAAAAATCAGAATCCAAAATCAAATTTTCAGCCAAAAACAAAACTCACACAAAACCAATCGGTTTGACCATGAAACCAAGCAAGAATAAGAGAGAGAAAGAGAAAATCACCTTATTTTGGTGTGGGAATGGAAGAGTAACGAAGAGAGAGAGACGAAATTATGGGTTTCGTGAACAGTGCAGCCGAAGAAAGAAGATGAATGTCGGTTGGTTTGGTCGGTCGGGTCGGCTGAGTTTTAAAAACCCAAACCCAAAATGACACGTCGTTTCACTTCAGTGACAAACGACACACACACACGAACGACCGCTCAAGCACGCGGACAATAGCGGCTACTGTAGCACAAACGACACGCCATTTGCGATCCAACAACACACCGTTTCCTCCAGTTCACACGAACGACAGGTATCCCAGATCAAACGACATGTCGTTTTGTCCACCAACAGTAGACGACATGTCGTCTGACCTCGGATTTTCAGATTTTCGATTTCATTTTTCTATCAATTTCACTTATCCAAAACACCTCCAAACCACTCATAACCTTCTTTAATTACCCAATTAACATAAAAAACATAAAATTAACTATTCAATCACCAAAAATAAAAATTCAAATTTTTTCCCAAATTTATTTAAAATAATTATCCACCAATAATTATTCAAAATAATTACTCCAAATATAATTATCCAAAAATATTTATAAAAATTATTCGGTATCCAAAAATACTTATAAAAATTATTCGGGGTATTACAATACACTCGCCTTAGTGGCTATATATTCGTCTTAGTGGCTATACTCACCTACGCAGCGTTACTTGCCTAGATGGCAACATGGTGCATTTGTGGCACATCGGTTATTTTTGAGATATCAAGAAAACCAAATGTTTTTGTACTTCTGTTTTGGTATTTGAGGAAAAAGCTAAAAAGGTTTTTGTACTTGGCTTTGAAATTTCTGATAACAAAAAAGTTCGGTTGAACTTTATTTTATTTTTAAGAAATTGTTAGATTCTGATTCAGTTTGAAAATGTTTTCAAGGATTTTGTTAATGCTCCTGATGTTATGTGTGCATGTGTATGCTTTGTCTGTAAACGGTTTCAAATTGGTTTTTGAAATGCTACTATGTACCTAGCGTATGTGTGTGTGTATCTTTTGTTATATCTGCATGTGGTATTTTCGAACTGTTTTCAAAACAGTCTTGTGAGGCATGTATGAGACGCTCTGAAGTGTTATCCCTCACTAGATTCTTACCCTCTTCTTTTTCTTTGTTTATTTTTGTTCTTGTTACAGGTTGACTTCCCACCCAGTGAGGCATTGTTGATTTGGCAGTGAAAGCCCTTCGAGTCGAGTCCCGTTGTATGATTTGTTAGATGCTCCACACTGGGTGTAGTTATTGTTATTGTTTATTTCATTTCAAATATTTTTAATTTAAAATATTTTTCGCACTTGATAGTATATATATTTTGTTTTAATAAATAAGATTTAAACCGTTATTTGAATATAAATTTGGATAGAAGTTTTGCACTTTGAGACTTGTGCAAGATGAGCAGGGCTCTCAAAGACAGTTTACCTCGTACGCTGATCATGGTCCCGAGAATGGGACGTGACAGTTTAGTTGTGAAAATTTATTATTGTTTTTTAGAAAAATAGAAAACAAAAATAAAAAAATAAAAAATTTATTCATGAAAAATTAGAATTTTTTTATTTTTTATTTTATTTCAAAAAATAGAAACAAAATAAAAAATAAAAAATAAAAAATTATTTTTTCAACTAAACATAACTTCTTTCTTTTTTTTGCATCTAATTCGACACAAAATCCAAAAGCCAGTAAGCCCCCCTCCTTTTGTTGCGGCCATCAACGAATTTTGCAATAGAGAAATGACTCATCTTCTTCCGCGAACACCTCGTCTTCCTTTTAAAACTCACTTGAATAGAGATGGACTCTTGTCCATCACCAAGTTCGATGTTGCTCCAAGAAGCAGTGGCTCTTTTGAATTTTTTTTGCGATTCCAATGAAAGAGATCTACCTCCTTAATGGAAAGTTCATCTTGTTTCAATTTTGTTGACAGCTCACGAAAGAAAAAAATATCAGTGTCAATTAACATATTGATAGAGAGGTGAAGAGCACTGAGTTCCTGGTGGAGCTGCAGAGTTTTTATCTAACAAATTAAAAAAAAAAAGAACCATGGAGAGATGAAGTGGAAAAACTTCATGCCCACTTACATTGTCGCATCATTAATTGCGCTTCGTCAACCTGCCACCTTGATGTTTAACGGGTTTATTTAATGAACAAATAACGGTATAAATTATTTGATATACAATTAAAATTTAGGGCTATTTATAATAAATTTTAAATAATACGTTATTTGTTACAAAAGATGTAAATTTCAGATTATTTTAAGTAATTTACTCATATCAATTTTTCTTTTAATTGAGACTCGTTTGATTTCAACCATACAACAAGAGTAATTATGTTTGGGTTCCATAAGTTTTTACCATATACTTTTTGTAGTATAAGCTTTTTATATTGATTTGAACAAACCTAACTTCTAAAATACTTTTTTATAAATTATTTTATTTATTTTTATTAAAAGTTGAATACTCAACTTTTCAATATAAAAATTAATTCCAGTACAATAAATTAGAAAAAATTGATACTCACCAAATAAAATTATTTCATGTAGGACAAGTAAAAGGAGGAACCCTAGTCCAACACCCGGAAAGATGAGAGGCATTACGTGTTGGTGAATGTTTGTTATTATAGACAAAACACAGAAATTCACGTGAAACCACTCTAATTCTCGTATGTTGCCTTTGCTTTGACCTACGCCTACCCATCAACCTAATTAGTCATTCCATCAACCAACGGTCTAGTCTTCTTCTTTTAATTGTTTCTTTTTTCTTTCTATTTCTCTCAATGCTAAATTATCGATAAATTCAGTTTCATCTTTTTTCTATGAATGGTGCAATTTTCTTCATCTAATCTACAGTTAGTGGATTAGGAATAAGAGAAACGTCTTTGATCTAAGATGTTTTGGCACATTTAAGATTATAACACCGTAATATAAGAAAAACCTTGAATTAATTTTAGGCATTAAAATTAAACCTCTTTATAATTAAAGAATCCCAAATTGATGTCATGTGGTCTTCTAGAATAAAACTACAAGAAAACTTTCCCACTTCTTCTAAAAAAGTTCCAAATTGGAAACGAAAATCTTTGAAATAATGACATTGTAATTTGTAATTATTAAGTAAGATCCTCATCCTTGTGAAGATGGATGAGAAATTTTTTGAAAAGAGTAGTTTATATTTAGAAGTTTCTTACAGCAAGAAAATTCCTAGCTATCGAAAGTTCAATGAATATATGATTATGTCAATGTCTTTGTATGGTAGTCTCGTGTTGAAGTTGATAGTAAGACGGGTCTCGTGAGCAATCGCCATCAAAAACTTCAACTTGGTATATGTAAAGTATGCATATAAAACAAGTTGTTGGCACATTGTACAAATTAAGTTTGTTTTTTAATCACAATTAGGTGATACATTTCTACTTAACCTGTAATATCCCATATTTTTAGATAATTATTTTAAATAAATTTAAGTAAAAATTTGAAATTTTATTTTGGTGATTGAAGGGTTAATTTTATGGTTAATATGTTAATTGGGTGATTAATGAAGTTTGGAAGTGATTTAGAAGTGAATTATTAAGTGAAAAATTGTTGGAAATTGAAAAAGAAAATCTGAAGAAAAAAAAAGACCGGACGACTAGTCGTTCATTCGTAACCGTCAGATTGCATGTTGTTCGCTCCTTCCTGATGATGTTGTCTATGCATACATGTTGTCGTCCGCGTGTGTGGCAGCTCGGCAATAAACAGAATGACGCCGTTTTGATTTTCTCTCCAACCCAGCATAGAAATGACGTCGTTGCACCTGCTGCTTCTCTTTTAAAATCAACCTGACCCTCTTCTCTCTTTGCTTCGTTTTTTCTTTGATTTCTCACTCAAATCCGACTCAAATTTGTTCCTCCTGCCCTCAGATCATTCCTCCTTCCATTTTGAGGTAAGATCATGATCTATTTTTGATTTATGGCTCTATTTTATGCATTTTGTTGCTTGATTTTCTTGTTGACCGAAAATGGATTTCTAGGGTTCGGATTTTTGTGTTTGTTGGCTGGAAATGACTCGATTTTAGTTGGGTATAGATGGATTGATGATAGAAAAATATGAATATAGCTTGAAATTGAAGAATTGATTATTTTATGTCGATGAACATTGTTGTTCCGAAAATTAGAATGATGATTGGGATGGTTTTAGGTGGAACCGGGTGAAACCGAGGCTAGATTTGAATTTCTGGGGTTGATTTGAGTTGATTGGAATGAGTGCAAACATTGGGTTCCTCTCTGTTCGAGTTTTAGGGTATTTTTGAAAATAATTTTTCTGTCTTAAGGACTTGAGTGAAAATTTTTGATTTTTCTGGAATAATTGGAGGACTGGGTCTGATATTTTACAAGATTGTCAGATTTGTAATTTCGAAAAAATATGTTTTAGATTTGTAATTTTGAAAAATGTTGGTTAATTTTGTAATTTTGAGAAATTAGAGGTTTTATTGATAATTTGAGTTGTTTAGAAGATTTATTTATAAATTCTAAAAGTTTTGAGATTAATTATTAATTTTTGAGGTCTTAGGGACTACAGTATAATTTTATGAAGTTCGGGACCAAATCGTAATTTTACATAGATTTTGATTTTTGGGTCTTGAGTGCTAGATCTTCGATCGAAATAGAATTTCTGACGTTGTTGGCGTCTAAGTCTACATTTTCATTTTATACATATTTTGTATTGTCACAGTCATCGAGTTTGACATGTTTGTAAATATTTGTTTCAGCTCAGTTCAGTTTCTGAGGTGACTAGCCATGACCGGTAGTCAATGTTTCGAAGTTCGGAAGCTTGGCATCCAGGTGAATGGATGACAGCTTCAGACACATAGGTTGTGTCTCTTCAATTTATATGTTTTTGTTGCGCTACAACTGTCACGACCCATTTCCCGGGACCATGACCGGCGTGCGAGGTGAACCGTCTATGGGAGCCCAGCTCATCCCGCACAAGTCTCATAGAACAGAACATTTACCCAATAATCATATTTAAAGAAATATGATAAACAAATAAAGATTTAATCTTTATAAACTAAAAACAAAACATATATAATATAAATTGCGAAAATAATTTCAATTTACAATATTTGGAATGTCTAAAACATTAACAAAAAACAAAACAAATCCCACAGGAATACGGTATGGAGCATATAACAAATTATACAAACGAGGCCCGAACAAAAGGGCACTAACTGCAACTACTAAAATGCATCACCAGGTACTGTATGCTGAAAACCCCCAATCAACCAAAATCACCTGCAATCAAGAATACAAGAGAAAACACAAAAAGAAAGGGGTAAGATCCCTTAGTGAGGAAACGACATTTCAGAGCGGCTTTAGGCCTCACGAAAACCGTTTGAAAACGTTCAAAAATACCACACGCAGATATAAGCATATACATACGTATACATGTTAGATACCAAATAGTAGTTTCGAAATTCATTTCGAAATTCTTCACAACCACACCAATAGCAGAGATGTACAAAAATATTTATTTTCAAGTCGTAAATACTAAAACGTGCAAAAACTCTTTACAGGCATTCATGCTAAAGTTCATCATTTAGAACAAAAATGAAATCGTTGTCAGAGTCAAACATTTATCTTTTGTATCAAATCGAAAATATTTTCAAAGTCACAAATCTTGCTATGCAGATATCATGCCAAATGATATCTAGAACTAAGTATCAATGATCATATGTCCGTATTATATTAAAACTTTTCTGACTTAATCAGATCAAAATAAACTAGCAACCTTAGGAGTCCAAATGGTACCCGACTCAAAAGGGCTAACAGCCTTAGGGGCTCTAAATAGTACTCCGTCCACCCTAAGGGTCTC